>JARQOC010000004.1:407686860-407797829 GCA_033576535.1 Allobates femoralis | reverse complement strand
TTTAAAATAGTTTTTTTGCAACAGCTATTTCAGTGTGATATATGTAATAACTGATGGACACATTAATATTTCAGGTTTGAAATGAGGTTTACTGTACAAACCAAAAATGTGAAATATGCATTATTTCAAAATTTGACAGGTTCCAAAGTATGTGTACCCTTCTGATTTTCATGATTTGAATACTCCTAACTACTTTTTACTGACTTACTGAAGCACTAAATTGGTTTGGTAACCTCATTGAGCTTTGTACTTCATAGCCCGGTGTATCCAATCATGAGAAAAGCTATTTCAGGTGTCCACTTGCAAGTTGTTCTCCTATTTGCATCTTCTCTGAGGAGTGGCATCATGGGCTCCTCAAAACAGCTCTCAAATGATCTGAAAAAAAAAGATTGTTCAACATAGTTGTTCAGTGGAAGGATACAAAAAGTTGTCTCAGAGATTTAACCTGTCAGTTTCCACTGTGAGGAACATAGTAAGGAAATGGAAGACCACAGGGACAGTTCTTGTAAAGGCCAGAAGTGGCAGGCCAACAAAAATATCAGAAAGGCAGAGAAGAAGAATGGTGGGAACAGTCAAGAACAATCCACAGACCACCTCCAAAGACCTGTAGCATCATCTTGCTGCAGATGGTGTCACTGTGCATCGGTCAACAATACAGCGCACACTGCACAAGGAGATGCTGTATGGGAGAGTGATGCGAAAGAAGCCGTTTCTGCATGCACGCCACAAACAGAGTCGCCTGAGGTATGCAAAAGCACATTTGGACAAGCCAATTTCATTTTGGAAGAAGGTCCTGTGGACTGATGAAACAAAGATTGAGTTGTTTGGTAATACAACAAGGCGTTATGCATGGCGCCACAAAAACACAGCATTCCAAGAAAAACACTTGCTACCCACTGTCAAATTTGGGGGAGAGTCCATCATGCTTTGGGGCTGTGTGGCCAATGACGGCACCGGAAATCTTGCTAAAGTTCAGGGTCGCATGGATTCCACTCAGTATCAGCAGATTCTTGAGAATAATGTTCAAGAATCAGTGTCAAAGTTGAAGTTACGCCGGGAAAGGATCTTTCAGTAAGACAATGATCCAAAACACCGCTCCAAATCTACTCAGGCATTCATGCAGAGGAACAATTACAATGTTCTGGAATGGCCATCCCAGTCCCCAGACCTGAATATCATTGAACATCTGTGGAATGTTTTGAAGCAGGCTGTCCATGCTCGGCGACCATCAAACTTAACTGAACTGGAATTGTTTTGTAAAGAGGAATGGTCCAAAATGCCTTCATCCAGGATCCAGGAACTCATTAACAGCTACAGGAAGCGACTAGAGGCTGTTATTTTTTTTCTACTAAATATTAATGTCACTTTTCTGTTGAGGTGCCCATACTTTTGCACCTGTCAAATTTTGAAATAATGCATATTTCACATTTTTGGTTAGTACAATAAACCTAATTTCAATCCTGAAATATTACTGTGTCCATCAGTTATTACATATATCACACTGAAATAGCTGTTGCAAAATCTCAAATTTAAAAAAAAAAAAATGAGTAAGATTAAGAGGGGTGCCCAAACTTTTTCATATGACTGTATGTTAATATTTTGTAGTTGATTATTTGTGTTAAGTGATATGTGTATGTAAATTAACTGTTTGTTTTGCCGAATTGTAAGAACATTGATGAGAACCTGATACCAATGGCAGAACTTTCGGATTTTCAAAAAGGCCAAATTGTTGGTGCTCGTATGGCAGGCGCTAGTGTAACAGAAAGTGCTCGAATGCTTGGCGTGTCAAGAGGTACTGTCTCCAAAGTAATGACTGCGTTTGAAAGAGAAGAAAAAACGTCCAAAGCAAAGCACAGGTCCGGCCGAAAGTCGAAGTTGACTCTAAAGCAAATTGTGAGAGAGGATCGCAAGACCACGGCTCCAAAAATCACAGCTGAGCTCAATGAACACCTACAGAACTTAGTTTCCATGAAAACTGTTCATCGGGAGCTGCACAAATCTGGATTCTGGATTCCACGGAAGAGCTGCAATTAGACAACTGCTGCTCTCAATGACAAATGTTTCCAAGCGTTTAGAGTAGTGTAGAAACCTCCAGAATTGGTCCTTTGAGCAGTGGAAACATGTGATATTCTCAGACGAATCATCGTTTACCCCATTTTCCGACATCTGGCCGAGTGTACGTTTGGAGACAGCTGAAAGAAGCATTCCATCCAGACTGCCTTCTCCCAACCGTAAAACATGGCGGAGGTTCTGTGATCATCTGGGATGCTATTTCATGGAGATGTGCTGGACCAATGATATCACCTTGTATGAATTCGCCGCAAGAGGTGGACCTACACCATATTGAACAAACTTTTGTTGATTTTTCCAGGTGTTTCCATTATTTTGTTCAACCTCTTATATAACCCACCCAGGAGCCTCTATATAATATATTCTGCAGCAATTTCCAATTCATAAGCGTTCACGTTGCTAAAGGGGTTAAAAAGTGGCTAGTAACTACTATTGAAAAGGACATGGAATAAAAGCTACTGTAATATAAAAGTCATCTCTAATGCATCCAGGTCTATTAGGTGAGATGGTATTGATCGTTAATATCTAGATTAGTTTTTACTGCTGTAATAGTGAATAGTGCCTGACTTTAGCACAGTGACTATCGGGGCAACTCCAAACACAGGATGCTTTTGCCATTACACAATTGTATCTGTGAGAAATCCAATGGGCATTACACAAAGATACGTTCCTGTAATATCAACCTAATTGCTATCTAATAGAAGAGTCTTAAAAGGTGACCCCTACTGCCTCCAATAAAAATGGAGGGAACTACAGGACAAAATGCATGTGAAGATAAGATAGTAAAAATGGACACATTTAACAAAGACTGTCATTTAAGCAATAATAGAAGCACAGACATAAAAAACCCCTCAGTTCCTGCTGTTCTTGTGTTGTATGTGTCCAGACAATCTTGCCGAGAGGTACAGTCAGAAAGGTCACGATTCTTTGTAAGAACTGGGAAACAATGGTTTCAGAGCAATAACTAAGTTTTAGTACTATGGTGTTCCTAGCATCTGCCTTACAAGAACATACTTTCCTAAGACAGTTAGTACAATTGCAAGTGACAAATGAAAAAGGTGAATTCAGCAGAGAAAATAATTAGAGGCAGCTATCAAGCTGACCAGTGACCTATATGTTTAATGTCTCAATCCACTGATTTTCATAAGGCAGCATAGTCGGAGTATAACGTATTTTAAGAGGTTTTTACAAGTTAAAAAAATACATTTTTTTCCTAAACTGAAAGTATTGTAAGAAATGAACAGGATATTTGAGTCAGTGGTGGTGCAGACTGCACTTGAATATTATAAAGATGTTGTAACACTATGGAAATGCTCTCCCCAAAGCCCTGAGTAAAAGGCAACAGTAGCTGAAGAGGCAAAGCATTTCCATAGTGCTACTACTTTTTTGTTATTGCATTAATCAGACATCTGAGTGACACATACATGTTGTATCCGTTTTTTTCACTGAAACCACAAGTACCCATTTTAACCATGGTGCAATTCACATGTCTGTTTTTTTGGAAAACACATAGAGACATCTTTTATTTTCCAGTAGCACAGATGACAAGAGCAATGCAAGGCTATGCGTCCACTAAAAATACGGACAGCACTGATGACATCCGTGTGCCATTTATGTCCTGTATGTGTTTAACATTGCAAAGTATAGGAGAAGATTTGGCATTTTTTTAGCTGATGATCCGTCTGTGAAAAATACAGATGGGACACGAATTCAAAACACTGATGACACCGTTACCATTTTTTCACACACCTGTTTATATCGTAACCGCTGTTTACATTTTTATTTAATAATAATGTAGAGGAAGTGATTATAATAAACTTTCAAATATATTTAATGAAATCTAGAAGGAAACCATTCATAAACCTTCCACAAGTTGTCCACTCTAGACTGTGTCTGAAGCTCATTCTCTGTTAACTCCATCTTCAAACTGATTATGGGCATGTAACCATATAAGGGAGGGGGCGTGGCCTACTCTGTGTGTGAGTTCCTGACTGCAGCTGATGAGGAAACAATCAGATCACCTCAGCCTACAGCACAGGGCTAAGCTCTTTCATATTCATTGTAATCTCTCTGCACAAGCTATGTCATCTGTCATCTGGCTCCTTATCTGCTCAGTCACAATCTTTGTTAACCCTTTTCTGCTCTACTTCACACTGTTGACTTTTATCAGGTGTTTGCTGCACACAGCTCATGGGACCATTCTCTGCTGCCACATCACACTAACACTGTGTGTCAGTGTGTAGTGTTATTAGAAAGACTCTCTTTCTATGTGGTTGCATTACCATGGGAACAGCTCTACACCTAAACTGCTCTCAGGAGTTGCAATTGAGCAGACTAGATGCAGGCTCCTGAGTGAGAACAATGCACTATGGGAGGTGAGGGAAGCTGTGGAAATACACTTATGGTGCTGGCAGATGCTGGCCATACCTACACAGTCCAAAACTGTAGTTTTTAAAAGAGCACAAATAGTTGAGAAAATAAATCATATGGCACAAGAAAGCATTATGTTAGCTGTTATGTGACCCATCATTAACAACCAGTGCAGTATATTGTAGCTTGTCTCCACACCCAATAGCTGTTGTTGGGCTTGTTCTCTACTGTTGTCTCTCCAGCCTGGGCCACAACTGAGCACCCCCCTTCTGTATTCTCATAGGGTGCCCAGTGAGTCTTCCCACTCTCAGCCTCTGGGGCTCCCGCCGGACCTACATCTATCTCCGGTTTCTTGGTGCTACCCTCAGGCCTTAGTGCATGTTCAGACGGGTCTAAAACAGCTGCTGGTGGCACTTCTGTTTCCACCGAGAATGCCAACTTATTTAAGCAAGGTGGTTCAGCTGCAGGCTTCTCCACCGGCGGTACTGGAGGCTCTGGCACTTGAACTCTCTGCGCCAACTTCTTCAGCTGGCCTGATTCCAGGTGTTGATGGCCCACACCTAAGCCTCCTCAGCAACTGGCTAAACTCCTTCACCGCGTCTTCCAGGTTATTAGTGTTGGTACACTGAACTGGGTCTGTAGCCTCCCTGGTTGCAGGTTGCACTGGGGACTTCTTCTTTCCTGGTGGCTGGGGTATCAGTCCCATTGCTCGCCATGATGCTACACAGCACACTGATCTCCTTTGTTCTGTGTTATTCTGGAGCCGCACCATTTTGGCCCTCCTTCACACCTCTGGGCGGAGTCAACACACTTCTCGGCAGGCTCCCTTGGCTTTCTCTTATTACTCAGGGTGGGCCTGCTCTTTCACACCTTCACGTGGGCCCTTCCCATGACGGGGGCCTCCCAGGTCTAAACGTTTCACTCGGTCTTTCTAATCGCCATTTTGCAAGTTTTTTCTTTAGACAGCATTTTTGAACAGTTCTTTCTCGTTCAAAGGTGCACAAGACCCAGTGTTACTGGGCAGTTTGCATACTGTTTGTGATGCCAAGTTGACACGCCCACTCCAGGGCAATGGGGATGATCTGGACCGCGCCGGTTGTTATGGTCCTTTTTCGTTCGGGGGATGTCCATGGCCCTGGCGGTGTAATTTAATAAAGGGGATGCTGCGCTTTGATGATGAGGGATTGGAAAAACTGGTATTTGTGATGCCACCTGTGGTGTGCGGCCATGTGTGTCCGCCGCTGCTGTAGAACCTCTGGGGACGATGACTGGAGGCCTAGATGGTTTCCCAGGGCAGTGGGTAGAGAAGTCAGTTAATTCTTGGCTGGTGTTCATTGGGTAATCAGCACCTTGGTGTATCAGGCAGCTTCTGTAGTCGGTGGACGCCGTGAAGAAAAGTCTCACACACATCTGTCAGAGTTCTGTACCTTTACTTTAATACACCAACCAGGTCACCAGGTACTTCCCTCTGCCAATCTCCGGTTCAGCTATTTCTCAAGATCTGGGACAGTGTCGTCGAAACCCCTAGGTGTTCCTTGTTCTCTAAAGGTGTTTCCTTCACTCTCGGTGTTCCTTTCACTGGTGTTACTCTCAGCGCCTCTAACTCATCTCACCTCTCTCGTCAGTGCCTCTGCGTACAGAGCTCGGGTACCCGACAGCCACAGGCATTGACTGGCACCGCTTCTTAGTGCCACGCCTTAGAACGGCTGCCTTTTCTGACTTGTGCCAAGTTTTTGGGCCACAGTTCCCTTTAAGATGTCATGGCCTCTGGTTTCAATGGTTCAGGCCTACAGCTGCCATTCCGTGTTCAGGGCCAGTCCCCTGTTTTGTCCGCCATCCCCTCTGTGTCTCTGCTAGATACAGGCATATGGGTGATCTTAGTCTTCTTCTGCACCCCAAGGGCTCTTTCCCTCTTCTACACCTTCCAGTCTTTTCCTTTCAGGGCGAGTGTGATCGTGTTCCAGCCCGTGGGAGCTAACAACTCCACCACCTCTCTCTCTGACTTCCTACTTCTTTGCTGTCTTCCTCCCGACTCCCTCTACGTTCTACCCTGTGTACTCCTCTATGAGACTGGGTCCACCCTCCCGGGTTTGTCTACTGTCCCTGCCCGGGGTCCTACATATGTGTTGCTGTATGGGGTCTCAATTTCATCATCCCAACTCCAGAGAACAGGAGCACTACTCTCCTGTTAATGGAGGAGTGGAGTACTCTTCTAGTTGTGGCTAGACCAACGGGGCGCCAAACTCGCGTTTGTGTCAGATGTGGCTGCTTATGGGATCTGACAAGGTGTTTTAAAATTTTATGAGATCCTCACCTTTCAGGATATTTTTGCCCCTGAAGGTCACAGGCAGAATATGTAATGGTCATGTTTCCTATAGCAATTTAACCTTTGTATAAGGGTGAAACATGGGATGGATTGCATCATCCATTTGATATTAACTGGGGCTGATGATCAGGCTGCATACATCTGTAAAAATATGCATGTTCTTATTTTAAGGATCACAATGCTAAAAATATGCCTTCCAAAACTATGCCTGTTATAAGGGCCCAAATGTTTATCACTTTGCTATGCCTCAAGTTAGTCTACTGTCGACTTTTAAACCTCAGATGAGTTATCTGTTAAGGCAGGGGTGGGCAACTCCAGGCCTCAAGGGCCGTACACAGTGCAGGTTTTCTGTATATCCTTAGCATTTGACAGTTGGTAATTTAATGTCCTGCAGAGGTGATGGTTCCTACTGTCAAATGCTAAGGATATCCAGAAAACCTGGACTGTGTGCGGCCCTCGAGGCCTGGAGCTGCCCACCCCTGTATTAAGGGGACAAAGGTTTCACTTCTCACGCTCTGTTAATACAAAACATCAACATTAAACTGAATAAAAACCTTTATATTTTGCATTAAAGTTCTCTAAGCTTCTACCCTGAGCATTCTTTTACCTGGGAAGAAGTCAAAATAAGATGAGAAAAAAGATGAGATATGCCATCACCTATGGTGGATTCTCTGTTATGGTGGATGGTGGATTCTCTGTTAACTATTCTATATAGAGATGCTACCTTTTACTGTAATCCTGTTTGTGAAGTTAATGAGACTGCTGTAAAGATTTAGAACATTAAGTGTTAGTCTTGTATAAGCCCTAGTTAGTGACAAGGAACTTTAAAAAAAATGATAGAAAACAACAAAGACGATGAGCCCTTTTCTGAAAATAACATTTACAGTGGGTACGAAAAGTATTCAGACGCTTAAAATGAAACTCTTTGTTTCATTGCAGCCGTTTGGTCAATTCAAAAAAGTTATTTTTTTCTCATTAATGTACACTCTGCACCCCATTTTGACTGAAAAAAATAACAGAAATGTAGAAATGTTTGCAAATTCATTAAAAAAGAAAAGCTGAAATATCACATGGTCAATAGTATTCAGACCCTTAGCTTAGACACATATTAAGTCACATGCTGTCAATTTCCTTGTGATCCTCCTTGAGATGGTTCTACTCCTTCATTGGAGTCCAGCTGTGTTTAATTGAACTGATAGGACTTAATTTGGAAAGGCAAACACCTGTCGATATAAGACACAGTGCACAATGCTCCAAATGAGAATCATAAGGTCAAATGAATTGCCCAAGTAGCTCAGAGACCAAATTGTGGCAAGGCACAGTTGTGGCCAAGGTTACAAAAGAATTTCTGAAATATTCAATGTTCCTAAGAGCACAGTGACCTTAATAATCCTTATATGGAAGACGTTTGGGACCATCAGAAGTCTTCCTAGACCTGGCCGTCCAGCCAAACTGAGCAATCGTGGGAGAAGAGCCATGGTGAGAGAGGTAAAGAAGAATCCCAAGATCACAGTGACTGAGCTGAAGAGATGCAGTAGGGAGGTGGGAGAAAGTTGCACAAAGTCAACTATCAATGCAGCCCTACACCAGTCGGGCCTTTAGGGCAGAGTGGTCCGACGGAAGCCTCTCTTCAGTGCAAGACATATGAAAGCCCACATAGAGTTTGCAAAAAAACACATGAAGGACTCCCAGACTATGAGAAATAAGATTCTCTGGTCTGATGAGATGAAGATAGATCTTTTTGGTGATAATTTTAAGCGGTATGTGTGGAGAAAACCAGGCACTGCTCATCACCTGCCCAATACAATCCCAACAGTGAAAAATGATGGTAGAGCCATCATGCTATGTGGGTGTTTTTCAGCTACAGACATAGAATGACTGGTTTCAATTAAAGGAAACATGAACGCATCCAACTACAGAGATATCCTAAATGAAAACTTCTACCGTGTTTCCCCGAAAGTAAGGCCCCCCCGATTGTAAGGCCGCCTAGGGGTAAAGGGGGGCCTGCTAATGTAAGGCCTCCCCCAATTGTAAGGCCTTACAACCGGGGGGGCCAATGTAAGGCCCTTAGCGGAGGGGGGGGGAGTGGGAGCGGGTCGCACGTCACGTGCGCCCGCTCATTACATATGCACTGCATCCCCCTGTCAATCAGCGACAGGGGGAGCAGTGCATTATACGGTATATATGGGCCCCCTCCTGCTGGCACACTACCCCCCTGTTCTGAGGCCCCCACCGCTGCTGCTGCTGCTGCAGACATCTTACCCTCCAGGGTCTTCTTGCAGCACCGTCCTCTGTACTCAGCTGTCTCCCGGATCATGTGACCGGCCGGTCGCAGTCGCGATGACGTCATGCGCTGCGACGGGTCACATGATCCGGGAGACAGCCGAGGACAGAGGACAGATGCGCTGGCTGCTGCAAGAAGACCCTGGAGGGTAAGATGTCTGCAGCAGCAGCAGCGGTGGGGGCCTCAGAACAGGGGGGTAGTGTGCCAGCAGGAGGGGGCCCATATATACCGTATAATGCACTGCTCCCCCTGTCGCTGATTGACAGGGGGATGCAGTGCATATGTAATGAGCGGGCGCACGTGATGTGCGACCCGCTCCCGCAGTGTCCCAGCAGGAGGGGGCCTGTAGGCCACACTGCTGGGGCACCCAATGTAAGACCCCCCCCGAAAAGTAAGACCGGGGGCCACTTTTGGCCCCCAAAAAATGTAAGACAGGGTCTTACTTTCGGGGAAACACGGTATCAGAATGCTCTGGACTTCAGACTTGGCGGAAGCTTCAACTTCCAACAAGATAAACACCCTTAGCACCCAGCTAAAATAACAAAGGAGTGGCTTCAGAACAACTCTGTGACAATTCTCGGTTGGCATAACCAGAGCCCTGACCTAAACTCAATTGAACATCTCTGGAGAGACCTCAAAATGGCTGTGCACCAATGTTCACCATCCAACCTGATGAAACTGGAGTGGATCAGCATGAAAGAATGGCAGAGGATCCCCAAATGCAGGTGTGAAAAACTTGTTGCATCATTCCCAAAAAGACTCATGGCTGTACTACCTCAAAGGGGTGCTTCTACTCAATACTGAGCAAAGGGTCTGAATACATGACCATGTGATATTTCAGTTTTTCTTTTTGAAAAAATGTGCAAAAATTTCTACATTTCAGGGTTTTTTTTAAGTCAGGATGAGGTGCAGAGTGTATATTAATGAGAAAAAAATGAACTTTTTTAAATTTACGAAATGGCTGCAATGAAACAAAGAGTGAAAAATTTAAAGAGCTCTGAATACTTTCTGTACCCATTGTAGCTCTGGTTTTATATACATGTTCCACTAGTAATTATGCTTTGATGTATGATGAATTATTTACAACTTTATGGTGTGTAGCCACAAAAACATTTTAAATCCCTGCAGTGTCTATGAAGCCTACAGGTCTATTTACAGGGACCGACAAAAAGCACTAAACATTTACCAATAGGCAAACAGCTAAGACTTCATGTACACATGAAATATTGGGTGAGTTTTTTACTTCAAACTGTAAGCTAAAACCTGGAGTGATTGATAAATCCAGAAGTGGTGACATGCTTCTATTATACTTTTCCTCTTATTGTTCCATCCTGATTTTGGCTACAAATACTAAAATAAAAAACTCACCAAATGCTCATCGTGTGCATGTGGGTTCTTATTCTGTTTAATGGATGTGTAATACAGGGTGGGCCATTTATATGGATGCACCTAAATAACAGGGGAATCGTTGGTGATATCAACTTCCTGTCTGTGGCACATTAGTATATGGGAGGGGAAAAACCTTTCCAGATGGGTGATGACCATGGTGGCCATTTTGAAGTCAGCCATTTTGGATCCAACTTTATTTTTTTCAATGGGAAGAGGGTCATGTGACACATCAAACTTATTGAGCATTTCATAAGAAAAACAATGGTGTGCTTGGTTTTAATGTAACTTTATTCTTTCATGAGTTATTTACAAGTTTATGACCACTCATAAAATGTGTTCAAAGTGCTGTCCATTGTGTTGGATTGTCAATGCAATCCTCTTCTCCCACTCTTGAAACACTGATAGCTACACCGCAGAAGAAATGGTAGCACAGGCTTCCAGTATCCATTGTTTCAGATGCTGCACATCTCGTATCTTCACAGCACAGACAATTGCCTTCAGATGAGTGATGAGGCAAACTTTTTTGTGAATGGTGAAGATAACAAACAAAACCACAGCTATTGGTCTGACAATAACCCACAGTGGATAGCAACGTAGCTCCAAGGCTGTTGGAACACAAAAATTGATGGTATGGTGTGGTATATGGGGTACAAAGATAGTGGGGCCATTCTTCATCAATGGAAACCTCAATGCCACTGGATATCTGAATCATGTAGCAATTTCAGATATCCAGTGGCATTGAGGTTTCCATAGGTGCATCAATATAAATGGCCCACCCTGTGGATCATCAGTATGCATAGGCTACCAATGTTCTCTTTAGTACTAGTCCTACTAACACAAAGGCCCAGTTCACATCTAAGCCTGGGCTGCATTTGGCTGCATTTGCATGCATTGTTACTGCTAAAAACACATCCAAATGCAACCAAAAATGCACCCATAGGTTTAATGTAAAACGCATTGCAAACACATGCAAAAACGCATGTGCACTTGCAAAAACGCAAAGCGCATGCGTTTTTGCAAATGCAGCCCTAGACGCAACAGCTCACGTTTTTGCATGTGTTTGCAATGCGTCTTGCATTAAACCTATGGGTGCATTTTTTGTTGCGTTTGGATGTGTTTTTAGCAGTAAAAACGCATACAAACGCAAACGCAGCAAAACGCAGCCCAGGCTTAGATGTGCAAAGGCCCAAAGTGATGTAAGAAGGATGATTTTTTTGCATTTTGCTGATTCATTAGGTGACCAGCAGTTTGTTTATGGTGAAAAATAATCATTATAAACACTTGTTCACATTAATTTTTCTGTGCAAATGCAGTTTAAAGACATGTCCACACACTTCCGCTGTAAGTATTTAGTGGTTCTCCGCTAAATACTTAGGTTTTTTCCGAGAAGTGGAGGTGCGTGTGTGCCGGCGCTTTCTGCAGACACAGCCCATGGTTACCCGATGTGTATCGTGGTAACCAGTTCACACAGCTGGCTGCCTAGCAGCGTTTCCCTGTGCGCTCGGCTTAAGAAGACACTAGGCAGCCTTGTCTGTGAACTGGTTACCACGAGACACATCGGGTAACCATGGGCTGCGTCTGCAGAAGGCGCCGGCACACACGCACTTCCGCTTCTCAGAAAAAACCTAAGTATTTAGCGGAGAACCGCTAAATACTTACAGCGGAGGTGTGTGGACATGGCCTAATATCCATTTTTGGAGCCTTTTCAGACTTTTCAGACCAAACAAACTAATAGCATAATGAATTCCAGCAGCAGGACACTATCCTAATTCTCTTGTCTAGGTACTTGTCAAAGCCAAAAACTAAATCTATCAGGCCTTATAAACCAGTTACATTCCTGACATAATTTTTATTTGTAATACATAAAAGCAAATTTGGAAAATGTACCAATATATAATGTAACATACCACTACATTTTTTATTTGCCTTGTTAAGGAAAGCAGTTTGAAGCAGAACTAATAAAATAAAGTTTATATGGAAGACAGCTGTTATCAGAAAAGATCCATTTTTAATTCAGGTTTTTAGTGATTTGTGCATTTTTTCATATCAAGATCTTTAATAAGAAGACAAAATTAGTCATCTTACCAATTTCACAGCTTCCACTGAGGCAAATTTAGACCCATACTTTATGTCCTTTCAGAAAGAGTTTAACCCCAAATGACGAGTTTAGCCGTCATGAAAAGATGTCAGTTCCCCCATCATGACGGCTAAACTCGTCATGGCTTTGAACTGTCACTGCTTGTAAACAAACAGTGACAGCTCAAATCTAACAGCTGTCAGTGAAAGCTAAAGGTCAGGGGCAGAGGTGTGGGGGCCCTTTTTACTGGTCCCCACACTCAGAGCGATGTGATCGGTCAGTCAATCTGACCGACCGATCACATCAAGATCACGCAGGAAAATGCATGATCTCTGCAGGAGCCGGGATGTCAGCTGTGCCCGGCTCCTGCAATCAACCCCTGCACTCATTCCTCTTGTCCCCCTCTGTGTCCGGCCCCCCCGCTCATCCCCCTGTCCCCTGCTGTCACTGTCTGGGCCCCCCACGCTCATCCCCCCTGCCCCCTGCTATGTCCGCCCCCGTTCCCCTCCCACCCGGTCATCCCTCTTGCCCCCGCCTTGCCCCGGGTCCCCCACTGTCCCCCCTGTCCCTTGCTGATTCTGGGCCCCCCCGCCACCCCTGGTGACTGGCGGGAGGAGGTGATCACCAACCCGGTGAACACCTCTTCCCGCCGCTTCCTCCGCTCACGTCCTCCTGCCGCTGCCACCGCCGCCTCCTGCTTGGCTCCTCGACTCCTCTCCCCGCCGCTCTCACCATCCTTCCGGACCCGACGTCCGGTAAGTCCCCCAGCATGATCCCCTGCAGGGGGATCCCTGATCCCCCATCCCCCTGCTGGGGGATCCCTGATCCCCCATCCCCCTGCAGGGGGATCCTTGATCCCCCATCCCCCTGCTGGGGGATCCCTGATCCCCCATCCCCCTGCATGGGGATCAAACTGCAGAAAGAGATCTGACAGCTCAGGTGCAGTGATCCAGTGTGCCCAAGTTGTCAGATCGCTTTCTACATCTTGATCCCCATGCAGGGGGATTCCCCTGCGTGGGGATTGAGCTGCAGAAAGCAATCTGTCAGCTCGGGTGCAGTGATCCAGTGGATCACTGAAACCAAGCTGTCAGATTGTTTTCTGCAGCTTGCTCTCCATGCAGGGGAATCCCCTTGCATGGGGACTGAGCTGCAGAAAGCAATCTTGACAGCTCGGGCGCAGTGATCCAAACTGTGCAGTGATCGACTGGATCACTGAAACCAAGCTGTCAGATTGTTTTCTGCAGCTTGCTCTCCATGCAGGGGATTCCCCTTGCATGGGGATTGAGCTGCAGAAAGCAATCTGACAGTTCGGGCGCAGTGATCCAGTGGATCACTGAAATCAAGCTGTCAGATTGTTTTCTGCAGCTTGCTCTCCATGCAGGGGATTCCCCTTGAATGGGGATTGGGCTGCAGAAAGCAATCTGACAGTTTGGGCGCAGTGGTCCAAACTGTGCAGTGATCCACTGCACAGTGTTCCAGGCTTTCAGACCACTGCGCCCAAGCTGTCAGATCGCTTTCTGCAGCTTGCTCTCCATGCAGAGGATTCCCCTTGCATGGGGATCAAGCTGCAGAAAGCAATCTTGCAGCCCCGGCATGGCACCCGGGCTGCCAGATTGCTGCTCTGCAGTCCGATCCTCCTGCATGAGGATCGAGCTGCAGAAAGCGATCTAGCAGTCCCGGCGCTACACCCGGGCTACCAGATCGCTGCTCTGCAGTCCGATCCTCCTGCATAGGGATCAAGCTGCAGAAAGCAATCTCGCAGCCCCAGCGCTGCACCTGAACTGCCAGATCGCTGCTCTGCAGTCCGATCAGTCTGCATGCAGGTTGAGCTGCAGAAAGCGATCTCACAGCCCCAGTGCAATGATCCACATAGTGGATCACTGCAAACGGGCTGTCAGATCACTACTTTGCAGTCGGATCCTCCTGCATGGCGATCGTGGGACCTTCGTTGTGGACTACGTCGGAGGCGATCAAGCGTCGTGGGACCTTCGTTTTGGACTACGTCGGAGGCGATTGAGCGTCGTGGGACCTTCGTTATGGACTACGTCGGATCTTTTTATAATAAAGATGGAGTCTGAATTTTGTTTGTGTTTTTTTTCAAAATAAAAATAATTTTATTGTATTTATTGACTACTTACCAGAGATTCCTAATGGTGGGTCTAACATTGGCCCAATATTATGAATCTCGAGCTTAGTGCCAGCTGCCAATAAAAAGCTGGCATTAACCCCTTTATTACCCAGTTTGCCACCGGCACCAGGGCAACTGGAAGAGCATGGGTACAGTGCCAGAAAATGGCACTTCAATGAATGGGCCATATTCTGGGGCGGCTGCGAGCTGCAATTCGCAGCATGGGGGGCCCAGAACACTTGGGCCTTTCCATGCTGAGGATTCCAGCCCCCAGCTGCCTAGTTGTACCTGGCTGGGCCAAAAATATGACGAAGCCCTACGTACATATGCGACATGGTGTCCGCTAACAATTTCAATGGAAAATTAGCTCCAATTGTTGGCGGAAACCATGGAGAGCCCCTCCCTGTGTGCCTGAACATTGGAGCTCCCCCACAAGTGACCCCATTTTGGAAACTAGACCCCCGAAGGAACGTATATAGATGCATAGTGATGACTTTGAACCCCCAGATGCTTCACAAATTCATCCATAAAAATGAAATAGCACTTTTTTTTCCACAAAAAGTTTCTTTTTTCATTATTACAGATCAATTTGTGAAGCATCTGGGGGTTCAAAGTGATCACTATGCACCTAGATACGTTCCTTGGGTGGTCTAGTTTCCAAAATGGGGTCCATTGTGGGGGAGCTCTAATGTTTAGGCACATAGGGGCTCTTCATATCCTACAAAGTGTCCGCTAACAATTACAATTGTTAGTGGATACCATGTTGCGTATGGAGAGCCCCTGTGTGTCTCCACATTGGAGCTCCCCCACAAGTGACCCCATTTTGGAAACTAGACCCCCAAAGGATTATATCTAGATGCATAGTGAGCACTTTGAACCCACAGATGCTTCACAAATTGATCTGTACTAATGAAAAAAGAAATTATTTGTAGAAAAAAAAGTGCTTTTTCATTTTTACAGATGAATTTCTGAAGCATCTGGGGGTTCAAAGTGCTCACTATGCATCTAGATACGTTCCTTTGGGGGATCTAGTTTCCAAAATGGGGTCACTTGTGGGGAAGCTCCAATGTGGAGACACACAGGGACCCTCCAAATGCGACATGGTGTCCGCTAACAATTTGAGCTCATTTTCCATTCAAATTGTTAGCGGACACCATGTCGCGTTTGGAGGGTCCCTGGTGTGTCTCCACATCTGGGGGTTCAAAGTGCTCACTATGCATCTAGATATGTTGCTTTGGGGGTCTCGTTTCCAAAATGGGGTCACTTGTGGGGGAGCTCCAATGTAGAGACACACAGGGACCCTCCAAATGCGACATGGTGTCCGCTCACAATTTGAGCTCATTTTACATTCAAATTGTTAGCGGACACCATGTCGCGTTTGGAGGGTCCCGGTGTGTCTCCACATTAAAGCTCCCCCACAAGTAACCCCATTTTGGAAACTAGACCCCCTAAGGAACGTATCTAGATGCATAGTGAGCACTTTGAACCCCCAGATGCTTCACAAATTCATCCATAAATATGAAAAAGCACTTTTTTTTTCCACAAAAATTTTCTTTTTTCATTTTTACAGATCAATTTGTGAAGCACCTGGGGGTTGAAAGTGCTCACTATGCATCTAGATATGTTCCTTTGGGGGGTCTAGTTTCCAAAATGGGGTCACTTGTGGGGGAGCTCTAATGTGGAGACACACGGGGACCCTCCAAACGCGACATGGTGTCGGCTAACAATTTGAATGGAAAATGAGCTCAAATTATTAGCGGACACCATGCCACGTTTGGAGGGTCCTTGTGTGTCTCCACATTGCAGCTCTCCCACAAATGACCCCATTTTTGAAACTAGACCCCCTAAGGAACGTATCTAGATGCATAGTGAGCACTTTCAACCCCAGATGGTTCACAAATTCATCCATAAAAATGAAAAAACACTTTTTTTTCACAAAAAATGTCTTTTTGCCTACATTTTTTCAGTTTCACATGGGCAGAGGGATAAAATACATCCCAAAATTTGTTGGGCAATTTCTCCTGAGTACAACGATACCTTATATGTGGTCATAAACCACTGTTTGGGCGCACAGCAGGGCTCAGAACTGAAGGAGCGCCATTTGACTTTTTGAACGGAAAATTGGCTCTAAAAGTCAAATTGCGCTCCTTCCCTTCCGAGCCCTGCCGTGCGCCCAAACAGTGGTTTATGACCACATTTGAGATATCGGTGTACTCAGAAGAAATTACCCAACAAATTTTAGGATCCATTTTATCCTGTTTCCCATGTGTAAATGAAAAAATTGAGGCTAAAATAACATTTTTGTTACAAAAATTAAAATGCCCATTTTTACCTTCAACTTTATTTTAGTTCCTGTGATGAACCTGAAGGGTTAATAAGCTTCTTGAATGAAGTTTTGAGTAGGTTGAAGGGTGCAGTTTTTGGAATGATGTCACTTTTGGGTGTTTTCTGTCATGTACACCCCTCAAAGGGACTTCAAATGTAATGTGGTCACTAAAAAAATGGTTTTGTAAATTTTGCTGGAAAAATTAATAATTGCTGATGAAATTTGAACCCTTGTATCGTCCTACCAAATTTTTTTTTTTCTTCCAAAATTGTGCTGATGTGAAGTAGACATGTGGGACATGTTATTTATTAACTATTTTGTGGCACATAACTCTCTGGTTTAGCAGAATAAAAATTGAAAATTTGAAAATTGCTAAATTTTCAAAACATTTTCAAAATTTTTGATTTTTTCACAAATAAACGCAAAAATGATCGACCTAAATTTAATACTAACATGAAGCCCAATATGTCTCAGAATCGCTAGCATCCGTTGAAGCGTTCCAGAGATATTACCTCATAAAGGGAGAATGGTCAGAATTACAAAAAATGGTCTGGTCATTAAGCTGCAAAGTGACTCGGTCCTTAAGGGGTTAAATTAGTTTCCTTATTATTAGAGCCATGATTACAATGACAGGTGACGTCTCTATATACTACCCATAACACAGGCTTTACTGATCAAAATATGTGATGTCACTGCTGACTCTGCTTCCCCCTCCCTTCATAATAACACTTGCACACGCTTATTAGATGCCACAACACAAATGATTGGGCCAGGGTCTGTTCATTGTGGTTAATGTACATGTGCATTTCCTGAAACTACAAGGAGTCAGAGTCTAGTATTAATGTTAATATAGAGTGGAGAAAAAACATTGCTAAACTGTTTAAAATTACATTTAACGGTTAAACAATAGGCTTCATCTCTTTTCTCTCAATGATTTTCAATGTTAGTTTTGTTTTTAAGTTTATATATTGTATAAACTGGGACATTACAATTAGAAAACCTTTATGTTGCTAAATCTAAAACTTTATGTATTTACTCAGTGTGACAGCTGAATGGCGTTGCCTGCAGGATGTGTACTCATGTAGCCAGTGGCATGCATAACTTTTAATAGAAAACTTTGAAATCATGAATTGCCTTTAAAGTAATCCTTTTCAAATGCCATATGACCCATTTCACCCTTGGGTGAATTTTCTGAAGGCATAAGCAAACTACAGAGGACAAGCATTGTTTTGATTTACGGACCTATTCTATATGCACCAGAACTGATGGCACTACACATGAAAGTCTGTTGAAAGCCCTAGAAACTTCAGTGCCATATCACTACTGCAGCTACAGAGCTCATATCCTTCATTACACAAAGGTCAGGGAGACATAAAAGGAATATATTGTTTTTAGAAGTATAATGCCTTGTCTAGTGCAATTCTGCAACAAATTGCTAGCAAATATCTACTGTATGTGCAGCAAGTAAGTAGGTAAAATCTATATGGTGAGCAGATCAACTTGAGCAAAATGCAAAACATTACTTACAGATATAGAGTAGTTTTTTTGCCTAGATTAAATTCTTCATTTTAAGGTTCTTTTTGTAAGACTTTATAATAGTTGGAAATAACTAGAAGCCTTGTTCAGTTTCCCATTGTGTTCGTATACATATGTAACAGGAACTGAATGGTTGGTGTATTTATCCAAAGAGAATCAAGCTTTGTTGATTTCTGCTCTTCTAATCCCCGTACAATTCAGCTTATATTTGATAATTCTGCTCATCTTCTGCACACTCTCCGATTTTGGTCTATATGGAGCCTTACTCTCCGGAGCTTACATGTTTCATCAACAAAGAAACATTCCCTAAATGCCTAATTCTCTCTCTTCTCTTCAAAGTTGAATGAGTCTCATATCCCCAGATCTTTGCATGCCTATTCCCACCAGTCTTTTATCACATGGCATATCACTCTGATTCCACACTGAGCAGTGGGAAATATATTTGTCAAAACACCATAGCCATAGTATAGTATTTTGCCTGAATATATATTGATATCCTGGCATTATATATATATATATATATATATATATATATCGTATATGTATATATATATATATATATATATATATATATATATATATATCGTATATGTATATATATATCTAATATATAAAGTTTAATGTGTGTATGTGTGTGTGTATGTATGTCCGGGATTGGCATCTACACCGTCGCAACTACAGCCACAAAATTTTGCACAGTCACACGTCTGGACCCTGAGAGCGTTATAGACTATGTTGTGAGGTGAAATTTTAACCCTGCGCGTTCTAGTTCAGCAAACAATTTTGCTCCTATCTACATAATGGGGAAAAAGTGTCAGTTACCAGTTGACAGTTGTGAATGAGAGGGGCTTAATGACAGCGCCAAAGGCTAACAGCATATGCCAGCATATAGTCATTAAGGTGGGGCCCCAACATGGGATATTCACCACGCACGGTGACATATACACACACCACATGCACACAAAGTGTAACAGCAAGTGTATAGTCACTAAAGTGCAGCCCCAACATTGGATACTCACCACACACCAGAACACACACACCACAAAGAGACACACACAACACAGAGACCCCCCCCCATGGACACACACACACACCCTATAGCGACACATGCACTCACCCCACACTCACCCCACAGGGACACACACACCAAAAAGAGACACACACAACACAAAGACACACACACACCACACAGACATTCCCCCCACAGGGACACACACACATACACACCCTATAGGGACACATGCACTCACCCCACAGGGACACACACCACAAAGAGACACACACACCACATAGACCCCACCCCACAGGGACACACACACACATACACACCCTATAGGGACACATGCACTCACCCCACAGGCACACACACCACAAAGAGACACATGCAACACAGACACACACCACACAGACCCCCCCACAGGGGCACACACACATACACACCCTATAGGGACACATGCACTGACCACACAGGGACACACACATACCCACACACACACCCCAGGGACACACAGATGTGCACAAATCGCCTCACACAACTCGCCTCACACGTGTGCTATCTTTAATTTCCAAAAATAAAACATCTGATTAAAAACAGTCAATGTGCAACACATGTGCCATATAGGGAATTAAGGCAGATGTCAGTCACATGAGCTGTCTATTATGTGTATGTGTGAGGTAACATATACTGCCCGGCCGGGGGAAGGGTTTACTGTTGGCTGGAGATTTATCAGGCTGCCTATAACAACCAATCACAGCTCTGCTTTTATTTTCCCTACAGGTCATTAATATGACATATTCAAATTCTACTTTGTTATAGCTAACATAAGTTATTTATTAACCCAGGCGTAGCCGGGTAGTACAGCTAGTATATATATATATATATATATATATATATATATATATATATATATACTGTATATTATTATTTATTTATATAGCGCCATTATATTCCATGGCGCTTTAGGCCCCATTCACACACTGCTTTTTTGCTGCGTATTTTTAAGCACAAGCTCATCACAAACCAGGAGTGGGTGATTAAACATGTAAGTGGAGCACTTGTTTCTATTATGGTGGGTTTACACACACCAATTTCTGTGTCCAATATCTGAACAGATCTCTGGTTGCAGTGAAATCATGGACACATTGCTCCATTTGTACACAGCCACAAAATGGAACTATGTGTCCATGATTTCACTGCAACCAGAGATCTGTTCAGGTATTGGACACAGAAATTGGTGTGTGTAAACCCACCATTAGACCTTCCCTCTGAGTGTGCCACTCCCGGTTTTGATTGTTCCATTCCTGAATTTTTTTGAGCTTGTGTGTAAAAATATGCAGCAAAAAAAGCAGTGTGTGAATGGGGCCTAACATGCTAAAAGGGGCAGACTAAGACAAGTAACATAGTAACAATACAAGTAACAGTAAATGTGGACAATTCCAGATGCAAGAGGGGAGAAATCCTGTTCGCGAGGGCTCACAGTCTACGATATATATATATATATATATATATATATATATGCACAGCTCTGACAAAGATTAACCTCCCTTGCGGTATGATTATGTCAGGAATTTTGTGCTAAAAGCGGTACCATTTTTTGGCATGGAAATTTGGTGTTATGTACAGTAGGCCTGCAATTCTTAGTAATTACCTGATCAAATAAGACTCTAGCCTTCCTAGCGGTATTCCCGAGTCTGACTCGGGGTTAACATTCACTGCCAGAAGCGGTAACCCCGAGTCAAGCTCGGGCTTACCCGCGGTCGTGGCAGATGCGGTGAAAAAACCGCATCTGCCGCGATTGCCGCATAGCCGCTGCACTTGCGGCGCGGTTGCGGTAATCGCCATAGTAAGTATAGGGGGACTTGCGGCAGGTGTGGCAAGTGCGGTTTTTTCGCGGCCGCACCTGCCGCAAGTGCAAAACCGCACTTGCCGCACCTGCCGCAAGTCCCCCTATACTTACTATGGCGATTACCGCAACCGCGCCGCAAGTGCGGCGGCTATGCGGCAATCGCGGCAGATGCGGTTTTTTCACCGCATCTGCCACGACCGCGGGTAAGCCCGAGCTTGACTCGGGGTTACCGCTTCTGGCAGTGAATGTTAACCCCGAGTCAGGCTCGGGAATACCGCTAGGAAGGTTAAGAGGCCACAGCAAAATTTTCCGTTTCTCTAATTTTCTCTTTCTAGGTATATTTTTGAGTAAAATGTACATTGTTCATTTATTCAATAAACTACTGACAACATGTCTCCGAAATTCAAAGCTAAAAACTTTGTATTTATTGGCAGCAAACGTGAAATTGGTAAAATAATAAAAACAAAACAGTGCTTTCAGATCTCAAATAATGCAAAGAAAACAAGTTCAAATTCATTTAGAAACAAGAATACTAATGGTTTAACTCAGGAAGAGTTCAGAAATCAATATTTGGTGGAATAATCATGATTTTTCATCACAGCTTTCATGCTTTCCTCTAGTTTTTCACACTGCTTTTGTGTGACCTTATGACACTCCTGGTACAAAAATGTAAGCAGTTCTTCTTTGATGGCTTGTGACTATCCATCTTCCTCTTGATTACATTACAGAGGTTTTCAATTAGGTTCAGCTCTGGAGATTGGGCTGGCCATGAAAGGGTCTTGATGTGGTGCTGCCTCATCCACACATTGATTGACCTAGATGTGTGGCATGGGGCATTGTCCTGCTGGAATAAACAGTCCTCAGAGTTGGGGAACATTGCCTGAGCAGAGAAGTAATTGTTTTCAAGGATAACCTTGTATTGCGGCTTGATTCATATTTCTTTCACAAAGATTAATCTGCCCAATTCCAGCCTTCCTGAAGCATCCCGAATCATCACTAATCCTCCACCAAATTTCACAGTGGGTGCAAGACACTGTGGTTTGTACACCTCTCCAGGTCTCTGTCTAACCATTAGACGACCAGTTGTTGGGCAAAGCTGAAAATTAGACTCATCAGAGAAAATTATCTTACCCCAGTCCTCTATGGTCCAATCCATATGGTCTTTGGCAAACTCCAGCCTGAATAAGATGATGGTCATCTCGGTCAGCAGAGAGTTGCTTTTGCCCTCTGCCTGTCTGTAACTTTGTTGTGCCAATATTTGCTGCTTGACCTTGTTGTAATGGACTGCCTTCTTCGGAATTTTAAGGATGGAGGCAACATGATGCTTACTGTATCCCTCTGCTAGTAAAGCCAGAATTGAGCCCTACTTTTCCTCACTTAAGACTTTTCTTTTGAACTCCTTTAGCATGGTTAAAAGCTATTTTTTCATTCAAATTACTTTTGGGCTATTCCTAGCACCTGTTTTGCCATCCAGCTTGTCCTATTGCAAGAGGAGTGTGAAGACCACAGCAGTGTTTTTATATACTTTCCCCTGTTAAATAAGATTTGGTTCAGGTGGTTGGAATTCAACTGACACTAGAATGGAATGGCTGTCAGACATGTAGAAATAGTGACTTTAGAAAACTGTGCAGTGCTCTCTTCATTTTTGCCAGAGCTCACTATATATATATATATATATATATATATATATATATAGTGACAAAAAATACAATGCAGCACTCCTTTGTAGAGGTATTAATTGCCTTTAATGGGTCTTCAGGATAGTAATGGCGATGTTTCAGTCCTAGCAGGCATTCTTCCAATCCTAGTAGGAAGTCAATGGGGGCCGAAAGGTCACCATTACTATCATTGATTGATGGCCTGTATGACACAGCCGGTGAAATATTGCTAGATTTGATTTGTACCCTGCTGGACCAGCCATACTGCTCTGCTTTTTCTGTATATATATATATATATATATATATATATATATATATATATATATATATATATATACTATATATATATATATATAACCTGCTGTGCATGTTGTGTTCATGGGTTCTAGAGTTTATTTCACGAACCACAGTATTGTTTGTTGATCAACATTACAAATGAAGATGTCTTTTAAGATATATAGTTAGATTAGGGGCCATGTTAAATATTTTGCTTTTGGTGCCAAATTCGCAACCGCATCTAGAGTAGTAAAACAAGCTGTATTAAGGCACTGTCCACCATTCAGGACCCAACGTCAATGTTATTTTGCTTCATCTATGCCCTTTAGATAAGTAACTCATGGTGATAACTTGTGATTGCCTAGATCACTTTGTAGAGAGTTGGTGTCATAAATCTTTGGCTGGCTTCAGACTTGCGGACCCTCCACAGCATCCTGCGGAGGGGATCCGCAAGCTGACCGCAGCCCCTATCTTTATAATGAGAACGCACGGTGCTGCGCAGGTCTGCGCATGACCGTGCGCTCCCATTCACTGCAATATGTGACTTGTACACAGGCGGATGCCCACGCACAAATCACACACAATCAGACACTCTCGTCCGCACCAGGAATGCGACCATGTCACGTTCCTGGTGCGGACGAGAGTGTGTGATTTGTGCGCGGGCATCCGCCTGCGCACAAATCACATATTGCAGTGATCGGGAGCGCACGGTCTTGCGCATACCTGCGCAGCACCGTGCATTCTCATTATAAAGTTAGGGACTGCGGTCAGTTTGCGGATCCCCTCCGCAGGACACTGCGGAGGGGTCCACAAGTGTGAAGGCAGCTTTAAAGAGCACATATCACCAGGTTAAAGTGTCCAGTTTTTCTGTTATTTTATTTGAAAGAACATCTGTCATGTAAAAAAAATGCTGATAGCATGCAGGTTAATTGAGGTTTGAAGCTGTTTGATGCATGCACTGAGGGCACTGCTGCCAGGGGCTTTCAGTTATAGGGGTGGCTCCAATGTGGCTTCAGTCACAGCTCATTGCATAGAGACCCCTTCCAAGCCACTGACCAACAGGTGTCTCTAATGAATGATATAAACCTGCAGATTAATCCAAATTAATAGCAATTTTATTTACAAGATAGGTTGCCTTTAAGATTTTGACTAAGGGTGCCTTCACACTGCGGTCAGGTCTGGTCCAGGGCTGTCAGGGGTGAACCCGACAGCCCCGGACTGGATCAGCACACAGAACCGGAGGGCTAAATTGCCCTCCGGTCCGGTGTGCATCCTGCCGCAGCTGCCTCTGCTGATTATTCAACACCACGGCTCGCAGGGAGCTAGCTGAGATCCTGAATTATAACAGTGGCGTGCAGCTGCTGGTATCTGGTTTCCGGATCCTCCCGGATCATGGCAATCCGGCCCCATAGGCTCCCATGTTAAGGGAGCACCAGATTGCCCCGAGAGGATTCGGGGGAATCCGGGAGACACCAATTAGGTGCAGATTGATCTCCCGGACACAAACATGTTGCAAGCAATGTTTTTTGATCCGGGAGAAAGATCCCACTTCTCCCGGATTCTTCCAGCGAGATGGAAGCTGGATCTGCCATCCGGCTCCATCCGGCCCCATAGGCTACTATAGGGCCAAAATCCGGTCCGGGGCTGTCACCCCTGACAACCCCGAACCGGATCGTGCCACAGTGTGATGCCGCCCTAAGCAAGTGTTGCAAACACATGCTCCTTAAGAATCCTGTATAGTCCATAAAACTACCATCAAATAATAAGACCCATATGTTTGGAACTGTATCATGGATTTAAAATAAAAATTGCAATAGAAAAAATCTGAATAATTAGGAGAGCAGTGGGAAAAAAATAAGAGCAAAAACTGACCACTTTTGAACTGCTGACAGATCTTCTTTAAGGATCATATCTACATTAGATAGCCATCAATTGAACAATCATTTGACCGACAGCTATCTATATCAATTATTCTATATATAGCAACACACCATGTGTTCTCTATTAGAGAGCTGTTGCCAAACTCCTCTGGCAGGGGGTTATCTATCAAAGTACCAAATAATTAGTTGTTGCAAATCCAAATCCAGGTCTGTAACCGTCTCTCCATTGACATCTCCTGTCACAGAAAAATTACTATACACATTACACAGGTGGCTTTTCCAGCTGATACCCTGTTTCCCCGAAAATAAGACACCCTTTTCTTTAACTTTTTTGCTTCAAAAATGCACTATGTTTTATTTTCAGGGGATGTCTAAGTTTGCCATCATCTAACCCCAAAAATTTAAAATTCCCATGCGGCCCCCAATATCTCCACCATCCCCTGGCAGCCCCAAATATACCCATGCAAAGTATCCCCCCACAGGTCTTATTTTAGGGGAAACAGGGGTATTGGAAGATTCAGAGGTATTTTAGTGCATATAGGTTGACTTATAGACTTACAAGGTGGCTATCTATAGATGCCAACACAAAGGTAGTTTTTTTAAAAAGCTAAATTAACTTAATTATTGTGTCAAGTGGTTACATTTAGTAAATCTCACTTATGAGTTTTTGAATATCATTATTAGACACTAGCTGTGAGCCCGATGCAAATGCATCGGGATTCTAGAACGTGCCTTAATTTGATTATAGTAGTTATAGCTGTTAGGCTGATGGAAATGCATCGGGTATCTAAAATATGTTTATTGTTTTTTTAAAGATTTTTAAATAATAATCGCATTATCAATAGCAATAATATAAGCCATACTATTATTATTAGCATTAATAGCAGTATTAATAGCATTATTAGCAGTATTATGAGCATTAATAACAGTTATTAATAGCATTAATAGCATTATTATTAGCATTAATAGCATTATTAATAGCATTATTAGCATTAATAATACCATTAATAGGATAAATATTAGCATTAATAGCATTAATAGCATAATTAATAGCATTAATAGCATTATTAATAGCATTAAGAGCATTATTATTAGCATTAATAGCATTAATAATAGCATTATTAGCATTAATAATAGCATTAATAACATTATTAATAGCATTAATAGCATTATTCTTAGCATTAATAGCATTAATAGCATTATTATTAGCATTAATAGCATTAATAATACTATTAATAAGATAAATATTAGCATTAATAGCATTAATAGCATAAATAATAGCATTAATAGCATTATTAATAGCATTAATAGCATTATTATTAGCATAAATAGCATTAATAATAGCATTATTAGCATTAATAATAGCATTAATAACATTATTAATAGCATTAATAGCATTATTATTAGCATTAATAAAATTAATAATAGCATTAGTAGCATTAATAATAGCATTAATAACATTATTAATAGCATTAATAGCATTATTATTAGCATTAATAGCATTAATAGTATTATTATTAGCATTAATAGCATTAATAATACCATTAATAGGATAAATATTAGCATTAATAGCATTAATAGCATAATTAATAGCATTAATAGCATTATTAATAGCATTAAGAGCATTATTATTAGCATTAATAGCATTAATAATAGCATTATTAGCATTAATAATAGCATTAATAACATTATTAATAGCATTAATAGCATTATTCTTAGCATTAATAGCATTAATAGCATTATTAATAGCATTAGTAGCATTATTAATAGCATTAATAACATTATTAATAGCATTAATAGCATTATTATTAGCATTAATAGCATTATTATTAGCATTAATAGTATTAATAATACCATTAATAGGATAAATATTAGCATTAATAGCATTAATAGCATTTATTAATAGCATTAATAGCATTATTATTAGCATTAATAGCATTAATAGCATTATTATTACCATTAATAGCATTAATAATACCATTAATAGGATAAATATTAGCATTAATAGCATTAATAGCATAATTAATAGCATTAATAGCATTATTAATAACATTATTATTAGCATTAATAGCATTAATAATAGCATTATTAGCATTAATAATAGGATTAATAACATTATTAATAGCATTAATAGCATTATTATTAGCATTAATAGCATTAATAGCATTATTATTAGCATTAATAGCATTAATAATACCATTAATAGGATAAATATTAGCATTAATAGCATAAATAATAGCATTAATAGCATTATTAATAGCATTAAGAGCATTATTATTAGCATAAATAGCATTAATAATAGAATTATTAGCATTAATAATAGTAGTAATAACATTATTAATAGCATTAATAGCATTATTATTAGCATTAATAGCATTAATAATACCATTAATAGGATAAATATTAGCATTAATAGCATTAATAGCATAAATAATAGCATTAATAGCATTATTAATAGCATTAATAGCATTATTATTAGCATAAATAGCATTAATAATAGCATTATTAGCATAAATAATAGTATAAATAACATTATTAATAGCATGAATAGCATAATTATTAGCATTAATATCATTATTATTAGCATTAATAGCATAATTATTAGCATTAATAGCATTATTATTAGCAGTAATATTATTATTAGCATTTTATTTTTTTAATTATTATTTCTTATTTTTTATTTATTTTTTTATTTTTTTTTATTTATTTTTTTTATAATTTTGTAATTATTTTTTAATTTTTTTTTATTATTAAATTTATTTATTTTTTTAAGTGAGAGTGAGAGACAGTTGTCATTCAGGTCTGCTTTTTTTTTTTTTATTATTATTATTTTTATTTAATTTTTTATTATTTTGTTATTATTATTTTTTATTATTTTTTAATTATTTTTAAATTATTTTATTTATTATTTAATTTATTATTTATCTTAAGTGACACAGAGTTCTCCTTGTGGTCCGCCAAAAGGGCTGGAGCTGATTAGCATATATTTATTTTTTTTATTATTATTTTTATTTAATTTTTTATTATTTTTTTATTATTATTTTTTATTATTTTTTAATTATTTTTAAATTATTTTATTTATTATTTAATTTATTATTTATTTTAAGTGAGACACAGTTCTCATTCAGGTCCGCCAAAATGGCTGAGCTGATTAGCATATATTTATTTTTTTTATTATTATTTTTATTTAATTTTTAATTATTTTTTTATTATTATTTTTTATTATTTTTTTAATTATTTTTAAATTATTTTATTTTTTATTTAAGTTATTATTTATTTTAAGTGAGACACAGTTCTCATTCAGGTCCGCCAAAATGGCTGAGCTGATTAGCATATATTTTTTTTTTTTATTATTATTTTTATTTAATTTTTTATAATTTTTTTATTATTATTTTTTATTATTTTTTAATTATTTTTAAATTATTTTATTTATTATTTAATTTATTATTTATTTTAAGTGAGACACAGTTCTCATTCAGGTCCGCCAAAATGGCTGAGCTGATTAGCATATATTTATTTTTTTTATTATTATTTTTATTCAATTTTTTATTATGTTTTTATTATTATTTTTTATTATTTTTTAATTATTTTTAAATTATTTTATTTATTATTTAAGTTATTATTTATTTTAAGTGAGACACAGTTCTCATTCAGGTCCGCCAAAATGGCTGAGCTGATTAGCATAGATTTATTTTTTTTATTATTATTTTTATTTAATTTTTTATTATTTTTTTATTATTATTTTTTATTATTTTTTAATTATTTTTAAATTATTTTATTTATTATTTAATTTATTATTTATTTTAAGTGAGACACAGTTCTCATTCAGGTCCGCCAAAATGGCTGAGCTGATTAGCATAGATTTATTTTTTTTATTATTATTTTTATTTAATTTTTTATTATTTTTTTATTATTATTTTTTATTATTTTTTAATTATTTTTAAATTATTTTATTTATTATTTAATTTATTATTTATTTTAAGTGAGACACAGTTCTCATTCAGGTCCGCCAAAATGGCTGAGCTGATTAGCATAGATTTATTTTTTTTATTATTATTTTTATTTAATTTTTTATTATTTTTTTATTATTATTTTTTATTATTTTTTAATTATTTTTAAATTATTTTTTTTATTATTTAATTTATTATTTATTTTAAGTGAGACAGTTCTCATTCAGGTCCGCTATTTTTCCCATTGACATACATTAGCGGTGTGTCGGCGATTTTATGGCCGGCCACCTGGTTCTATTTGTCGGCCGTAAAATCGCGGACACACCGCTAATACATGTCTATGGGCAGTGAGCCCGATTTCGGATTGGACGCCGACCAATCAGAATTCGAGCTCAATGAGGGGCTCTTCTGATTGGCTGAGGGCAGTAGACAGCGACCAATCAGAAGAGCCGCTCATATCTCATTGAGATACAATGGCGGATTTGTCGTCCATTGTATCTGAATGAGAAGAGAAGAGGACGTCGGAGCTGGAAGAAGACAGAAGATCCCCGGGGCCGGACGAAGAGGACGCCTGGCCGGACGGACGATCAGATGACTAAGAAGACATGTAAGTATGTGCGGACATGGGGGGGCTGTGTGGACATTAGTGGGGGTCGGCTGTGCGGACATGGGGGTTTTTTCGGACATTGATGGGGGCGGGCTGTGCGGACATGGGGGTGAGCTGTGCGGACATTGCTGGGGGTGGGTGTGCGGACATGGGGGTCGGCTGTGCGGGCATGGGGGTCGGCTGTGCGGGCATGGGGGTGGGCTGTGCGGGCATGGGGGTCGGCTGTGCGGGCATGGGGGTCGGCTGTGCGGGCATGGGGGTCGGCTGTGCGGACATGGGGGTCGGCTGTGCGGGCATGGGGGTCGGCTGTGCGGGCATGGGGGTCGGCTGTGCGGGCATGGGGGTGGGCTGTGCGGGCATGGGGGTGGGCTGTGCGGGCATGGGGGTCGGCTGTGCGGGCATGGGGGTCGGCTGTGCGGGCATGGGGGTCGGCTGTGCGGGCATGGGGGTGGGCTGTGCGGACATTGATGTGGGCGGGCTGTGCGGACATGGGGGTGAGCTGTGCGGACATTGCTGGGGGTGGGCTGTGCGGACATGGGGGTCGGCTGTGCGGACATGGGGGTCGGCTGTGGGGACATTGATGGGGGCGGGCTGTGCGGACATGGGGGGGGGGGGGTGGCGAATTGTGGGTAGCGGGGAGCGGAGGCGGCAGTGCCGCCTCCGCTCCATGGTCCCCGGGTAGGGATTTGCGGCTCAGGCAGCGACTCGCAATGGCCTCTCGGCCATTGCTCGCGCTACCTGAGCGGTAAATCGCTAAGGTTGTAGCCGGGCCTGTGGATGGATTTTGGGCCAGCGGCTCGCCCTGGGCCAGCGACTCGCAATGGCCTCGCGGCCATTGCTCGCGCAGCATTGGGCGCTTCGCGCCCAATGTTAAATTCGTATCCACATGACCACGCCGGAAGTAGCGCGCGGAGGGGCGCTTTTCCGATTCGCGATTATATAATAGATTTTGCTACATAGTTTGTTTTGTGCTCTAGTACATTGTGTTGAGCAAACAACTACAGTGACAGTTGTAGATACAATTCATACATGTTGACTTCTTTGTATGTTCTATTGCATTGAAATGTTTGACAACTTTTATGGCTTGTTTTGGTAAAGGCTTTTGCAAAAGAAATGAAGATCTGTAAATGATTACCTAAAGAATACACACATTTTCCATGATGTTAAGTGGAGCCGGTTGTTCTGTAAATACTGTAAAATAACAATAAAAAGACATGTTTGACCTTATTTGATTTTGAATGTGTTGGTTTTCCAAGTTACAAAGTTATTAAACAAGAACTTTACATGTAAAATTTCTAAGTAAATAATATAATCATTCTAACTTTAGAGTATGCAATAAAATGTGCAACTAAGAAATAATTGGCTCATTATTAAAGATAAGCAGATCCATCCAAAAAGCATCCTAATCAAAGTATCTGAAATCTACAATTCTACGCAAATGCTCAGCTTCTATATCACATGTGCTGCCCACTCAGTGAGTTGGCTAATGGTGGCAGGTGCGGCTGTGTGGGCTTTCTTAGGCTATGTGCACATCAGTCGTTTTGTGGGCTGTTTTTGAACGTTTCCCGTCGGCGTTTTCCGCTCTCAGTTTTATGTTAATTTATGTTAATCCTAGCCTCCGGTTGGATTAACATGCTAGTCAATGGAGTCTAGAAAACGCTGTGTACATTACAACGTTTTTATTCTGGTCGTTTTCAGTTTATTCAGCGTTTTTCCACCGGTTTTTCAAGATAGAGCAAGTGACTTCTTTTGGTCATTTTTCCAGCGGTTTCAGCTTACAAGTGCAGCAAAAAACTCAGTTTTAAAAACGCTCAGAAAAACAGCCGACAAAACGCTGTATAAACGCTATAAAAAACGAGCAAAAAACGAGGGACTCTGCTGAGCACAGAAAACTCAGTTTCTGCTAATCTACACCGGTTTTTGGACGTTCTGCAGAGATGCACAAACGTCAGATGTGCACATACCCTTATAATGCTGTGCAGAAACTGGATCTCATGCTGTTGAACAGCCAATTGAACCCATTTTATTGCTATAATAGTCTAAAGGCCATGTCACACGCATCAATCTTATGAGCGATATTGTTAGCGATCACATGCACGCGCGATCACTAACAATATCGCTCACATCGCTGGTGAGCTGTCACACAGACAGACTCACCAGCGATGTGGGCCAGCGAGATCGCTGGTAACTATGGTACACATCGGGTTACTAGGCGCCGCGCGGCGCTTAGTAACCCGACGTTTACCATAGATACCGTCTCCCAGCATAGGCTCTGCCGCTGGGAGATGGATCATCGTGGTGTCACACACCACGATGATGCAGATTGATCAAGCGATTATTGCATGATTTGAGCTCCTGCTCACAAATCTGCGATCAAACAATCAAGCGATTTTACATTGTAAAATCGCTTGATTACACGCAGCGATGCACAAACGATATCGCTTAAGCGATCAAAAAAGCAGATCGCTTAAGCGATATCGCTCATAAGATTGATGCGTGTGACGTGGCCTTAAGGCCAGCTTCAGACTGCGTTTGAGATCCGATCTGTAGCTGTCCGCTTGAAGCTATTATGCCCTCCGATCCTGTGTGCAGCCACACGCAGCTGCAGGCACTGACAGATCAGGACCGCGGTGCCCGCGGTCCTCACCTATCAGCAGCAGGAACTGCGTGTGGCTGCACACCAGACCGGAGGGCATAATAGCCCCCCGGTCCTGTGTGCTGATCCGGTCCGCGGCTGTCTGCTTCAAGCGGACAGCTACGGATCGGATCTCAAACGCAGTCTGAAGCCGGCCTAAGATTAGGGGGATGTATGCACAGAAGCCAGTTGCAGGTGCTTGCACCTAAATTTTCTAGTCCAATCCTACATTGTAAAGTCACGAGACCTTTTATTGTTCCCATTTAGCGACAGGTCTCTTTTCATTTTTAGAATACATGTATATACCCTACACTCCAAGGCTATACTGCTATTGTTGATGTACGTTGGGTTCCGGCCAAAAACCCACATTTTGCTACTTTGCAACCTAGCTTTAGATTTCATTAAACTAATTCATATTTTGGTTGAAGGGGATCAGCAATATTAAAAAAAAAAGAAAAGGAAAAAAATAAAGGAAAAAACAACAGTCAGTGCCTGTTTTTGAGCAGCTGCATTTAACAATTGTAGCCGCTACAACAATTCTGCTGGCTCATACTGGGAATTACTTTCTAACTTTCCGTGCATGTACCTATGTAGTGACTCCTTTATTTGTCAAGTTTTGGTTTGTCAAAGGATAAAGAATTTTAACTCAAAAAATAGCTAAGGCTGCTTTCACATCAGCGTTTTTTTTAAATCGCGGCAGATGCGGTGAACAAAACGCATCTGCCGCGATTACCGCATACCGGCTGCACTTGCAGCACGGTTGCGGCAGGCCTCATACAATGTATAGGCAGGCTTGCGGCAGGTGCAGCAAGTGCGGTTTTGGCACTTGCGGCAGGTGTGGCCGTGAAAAAAACGCAGCTTTTCGCGGCCACACCTGCCGCAAGTGCCAAAACCGCACTTGCCGCACCTGCCGCAAGCCCGCCTATACATTGTATGGGGCTTGCCGCAACTGTACCGCAAGTGCAGCCGGTATGCGGTAATCGCGGCAGATGCGGTTTTTTCACCGCATCTGCTGCGATTTAAAAAAAACGCTAGTGTGAAAGTACCCTGAGTTTGTTAACCAAGTTTATAAACAAATCAAACATTATACTTTTGCCCAAAATGTATTCTAAACCCAAACCATGGCATGGGCAATGAGGATGATGAAGAAAAAAGAATCAATACTAGGAATAACAATGAACCGTATTTTTCGGACCATAAGACGCCCTTTTTTTCCCCAGACTATGGGAGAAAGTGGGGGTGCGTCTTATGGTCCGAATATAGGGGGTTGTGTTGACTGTTCTGTTCTGTGCTGGAGGGGGCAGCTCTGAAGCCGATGGAGGAGGTTGGCAGGAGCTGCAGGAGCAGCCCATAATCACATGTCCCCGCTCATTAGTCTACTGTAATATTCACTGCACTTCGCTGTCCACCTCCCAGTGCTTAAGCCAGCAATGAGCGGTGAGCGTGAGGCAGTGTATATTACAGTCCACTAAGTGTACTGACCTAACCCATCACTTTATATGTCCCCCATGCTGAGATATTGCAGCCCCCATTACTGAATATGGCCCCTCTGTTGCTGCTCCCACTAAAATAATAAACGGTGAACATTCTTATCTGTCCGTAGTCCTCTCCATCTCTCCCTCTTCAGTTGCAGCCTCATCGATCTCTTCCTGTGTGAACTGGCATCCTGTCATGTGACCGGGAAGCATAGTGATGACATCACTTTCTCCTATTTCAGGATGGGAGGCTATATATCAGGATGGGAGGCTATAAACAGGATGGGGGACAGGGATGGGAACCTTACCACCATAACAGCACAGCAAAACAGTGTCAGCTTAGATCCCTACCCCCCCAATAACAGTTAATTATGACCACATTTTTCCCTTAATTTCTTTTTCTCCTTATTTTCATCCTCTAAAGTCAGGGTGCGTCTTATAGTTTGGTGTGTCTTATAGTCTGAAAAATATGGTAGTTGCCAATAGCAATTGCTCTATGGGCAGCACGGTGGCTTGGTGGTTAGTACTGAGTAAGGAGTTTGTAAGTTCTCCATGTGTTTGTGTGAGTTTCCTCTGGGCAATCCTGTTTCCTCCCACAATCCAAAGACATTCTCATAGGATGTTTAGATTATGAGACCCAATGGGGACAGTGTTACAAATGTATGTAAATGGAATTAATAGATTAATAGCTCAATATAAGTATTATATATTATTATAAAAGCATCGTGAGTGTTGACATTAACTATTCAGCAATAGTAGTTCAAAATGCAAGTCACATTTGATTTCCTTTGCCACTGGCTAGTGCATTAGGGGGAGAGGCGAAAGTCTATCTCCTCTGCCACCATACCAGTAAATGGTATACATGGCAGACTTTTCAATCCATCAATGACACCTTTTTCTGTTTTGCCCCAAAGTGAGTTATACATGTGAGCTTCTCCCTGTAGGACAATAAGCAGATGGGTACATTGAGAGAACACATCAAAAAGTAATTACATTACTCTGTTAGCACATAAAATGGTATCACCTGTTCATGTAAAGAAAGCAAACTGATCAACAGGATGAGCAAGGCTCAATCTGGTGTCCTACTTTTTCTCTTGCTTGTATTTCTGTAAACCAGTCTATACCAGCAACTAGTGCCTTAGGGCCATATTTGGAGTTCCTGCCACCCTAGGCACTTTTAGCAGTCATGCCCCCCTACTGATCAGTCAGACTAAACATATGTGTACAAAGCATTTTATTTTTCAGACAGATCTGTTCAGTATCCAGCCTGAAAAAGCAACAAATAAGTGCTAAAAGGAATGAACTCAAGCACTCAGTGTAAAAATAACTTGCTGTTCACATGTTTGGTCTTTTAAGGTTTTTAACTGTGTCATGAAGAATCTTGAATCTGAATTACAGTACTCAGCGGGTTCACAGGTGTCTGAGATTGCCCGTAGCTTTCAGATAGTAGTTAAGTCCTCCATACATGAGACTAAAGCTAGCTAAACCTGCCAATATCAACAGGTTGCAAGGACAGTCTAATGTGTGTGGGGGTTCTAATTGATGAGTGCAGGGGTAGATAAAGATCCAGCGTGTCCGATTACAGGCTGCAGATGCTTCTGTCGTCTAACTGATTTGCTGCATGCCAGAGATGTCTAGCAGCGATTTTAATAGAGAATACAGGAACACTTGGCAGAATGAGTGTTCCTATATATAGGAGAACCATGAAAGATTGCTGTTGGCTCAGGAATTGGACAGTTATTTATAGTCTTTTAGGGTCTTTAGTCAATTAATTGTTTGGCTGACATTCAACTGTATTTTAAGTCCAGCACACTTACCCTATAATTTTTTAGGATCAAATCTGTTGAATTAGGGATTACAAAATCTACAAGCATACATCACTAGAACCCCCATCAATACAATAATAGCTGTCAATATAACTGTCAATATATCACCAGAACCACTGTCAATACAGTAAGACATAACCAAAACCCCCATCAGTACAACACCAGAACTACTGTCAATACAGTAATACATCACCACAACCACTGCGGTATATCACCAGAACAGTGCTTCCCCTATATAAATACAGTACCTTGTGAAAGTATTTGCCCCTTGCACTTTTCAACCTTTTTCCACATTTCAGGCTTCAAATATAAAGATATAAATTCTAATTTTTTTGTGAAGAATCAACAAGTGGGACACAATCGTGAAGTGGAACAAAATTTATTGTAATTTTAAACTTTAAAAAAAAAATAAAAAACTCAAAAGTGAGGTGTGCAATATTATTCGGCCCCTTTGAGGTAGTACTTTGTAGCGCCACCTTTTGCTGCGATTACATCTACAAGTCGCTTAGGGTATGTATCAGTTTTGCACATCCAGAGACTTAAATACTTGCCCATTCTTCCTTGCAAAACAGCTGGAGCTCAGTGAGGTTGGATGGAGAACTTTTGTGAACAGCAGTTTTCAGCTCTTTCCACAGATTCTCGATTGGATTCAGGTCTGGACTTTGACTTGACCATTCTAACACCTGGATACGTTTATTTTTGAACCATTCCATTGTAGATTTTGCTTTGTTTGGGATCATTGTCTTGTTGGAAGATAAATCTCCATTCCAGTCTCGGGTCTTTTGCAGACTCCAACAGGTTTTTTCCAGAATGGTCCTGTATTTGGCTCCATCCATCTTCCCATCAATTTTAACCATCTTCCCTGTCCCTGCTGTAAAAAAGCAGGCCCAAACCATGATGCTGCCACCACCATGTTAGGCAGTGGGGGTGGTGTTTTGAGGGTGATGAGCTGTGTTACTTTTACGCCAAACATGTTGTTTTGCATTGTGGCCAAAAATATCGATTTTCGTTTCATCTGACCAAAGCACTTTATTCCACATGTTTGGTGTGTCTCCCAGATGGCTTGTGGCAAACTTCAAACGAGACTTTTTATGTATATTTTTGAGAAATGGCTTTTATTCTTGCCACTCTTCCATAAAGGTCAGATTTGTGCAGTGTATGACTGATTGTTGTCCTATGGACAGACTCTCCCATCTCAGCTGTAGATCTCTGCAGTTCATCCAGAGTGATCATGGGCCTTTTGGCTGCATCTCTGATCAGTCTTCTCCTTGTTCGAGATGAAAGTTTAGAGGGACGGCCAGGTCTTGGTAGATTTGCAGTGGTCTTGTACTCCTTCCATTTCAATATGATCGCTTGCACAGTGCTCCTTGAGATGTTTAATACTTGGGAAATCTTTTTGTATCCGAATACGGCTTTAAACTTGGCCACAACATTATTTTGGACCTGCTTGGTTTGTTCCTTGGTCTTTATTATGCTCTCTGCACTTGAAACATAACCCTGAGATTATCACAGAGTAGGTGCATTTATAGGGAGACTAGATTACACACAGGTGGGTTATATTTATCATTACCAGTCATTTAGGACAACATTGGATCATTCAGAGATCCTCACTGAACTTCTGGAGTGAGTTTGCTGCACTGGCCGAATAATATTGCACGCCCCACTTTTAAGTTTTTTAAGTTTAAAATTTCAAATAAATTTCATTGACATTCATGATTGTGTCCCACTTGTTGATTCTTCACCAAAAAATTATGATTTATATCTTTATGCTCCTGAAATGTGACAAAAGGTTCAAAAGCTCAAGGGGGCCAAATACTTTCACAACGCACTGTATGAATGCAGATTAATTGACATTTTGGGGTAAAAGACTCCTTTAAAATATCATCAATTTTAGAAACATATTGTCCTGCATCTCCCAAGATTACCCTTTTGTTTAGTCTTCTACAGCATATACAAAAACAGTCTCATTGTAATGTTTCTGACTTAAGTATAACCACCTTAAATAAGCCCTTTGCTGTGCCCCTGAATAAATAATTGCCCCTTACTGTGCTTCCTGCACAAATGACCCCACACTGTCCCACTTATGGTATACGGCCTTCACATTATTCCCCCATATAAAATATTTCCACTGCTGCACCACCCCCTCAAATAAAAACCACCACACTGTCCTCCCTGTAATAAATTATACCACAACACCTTCTTCACTTCTGAACTATGACCTCCACTCCATGCAGCCCCCTCTTCACTGTTCCCCTCATGTTGTCCCTACTCTATAGTGAGCCCCCTTATGCTATGCTTTCTGCATAATGAGCCCTCCCAGTCACCTTGCTGAGTGCTCCCCATGCTACTCCTCCATACCAAGCCCCCCTTTCTACTGCATCTCTATACTGTGCCTTCCTCATACCACCCCTCTTCCATACTATGCTACCCTGCTCCATATTGTGCCCCTCTCATGCTATTCTGCTCCATACAGAGCACCCCCATGCTACCCTGCTCCATGCTGTGCCCTCCCCATGCTACCCCACTCCATGCTGAGCCCTACCAATTCCCATCTCATCGCCATACCATACAACTCCCATGTTACTCGTTTTACATACCATGCTCCCACGGCTACCCCTTTCTCCATACTTAACCCCCTTAGGCTGCAACATTCTTTATAACATGCCCCCATCAGGCTACCCCATTCTTCATACATTGCCTCCCCAGGCTACCTCTTCTCAGTACTGAACCTTCTTTTCCCCAAACAGTGCACTCCCTCCAATATCCATGCTGTGCAGTCCCCATGTTTGTCATTCTCCCTCTCATTTCTATATTATGCAGACCCCTTGTTTTTCATTCTCCCCCCAATTTCCATGCTGTGGAGCCCCATTGTTTCTCATTCTCCACCCCAACATTTCCGTGCTGTGCAATCCCATTGTTTGTTAATCTCCCCCTATTTCCATGCTGTGTAGTTACTTTGTCATTCTCCCACCATTTCCATGCTGTGCAGCCCTCTTGTCATTACCCCGCCCCATTTTCTATGCTGTGCAGCCCCTTCATTTTTCATCCCCCCATATTCAATTATCCCCCTCCCCTCCTTCATGCTGCACTCCTCCAGGCTGTGTTTCTTATCAATCTTCAGCTGATGCAGCCGCTTACCTGCATCGGCTTCTCCTCCTGTGCAGGGTGCTGTGGAGATGCCAACAATGTGAGGAGATCCCTGGAGTGTCAGTACACTGCCACACACCCGGACAGGGAGCCGCTGTGAGCTCTACTGACCTCAGAAGTGCCAGTATGCACTGGGGACACTTATGACATTGCCGACAGCCTGCCTCCGCAAAGATTCCGGTTTTCATATAGAGTCTGGGGGAGGGGAGGGAAGGTTAAAAAAATATTACCTCAACCCTCGTGCCGCCCCCTGCAAACTACCATCCTAGACACGTGCCCTTCAATGCCTAGTGGTAAATGCAGCCATTAGTGCCTTGATTTTGTTATCAGCCCCATCTTTCATCCTTACCTACTGATGTCCATACACTTAATAATGTACTTCCATTGCACTGTCAATACACCTTTCCTGTGCCTAAGAAACATGTGTCCAATCTTCCTATTACATGGAAATTGTGCTCCTGTATGTTCACATTCACCACAACTGGTGTCAAATAATCTTGATTGTACTGCCTTCTCTAAAATATTTGCTTAAGGCTACAGTCAGATTACCATTTTTAGATGCACCCTGGGAATTGCGCTAACAACATAGGTTTTGGCAGCCCTGACGCCTTCTTACCACCATAGTAACACAGAATCAGCGCTATCAATGCATCTCTGTGGAGATGCGAGATTTCACTCAGATGGCGGCGTTGGAGCCGCGGTAAAGTCCACCTCCCCATGGCGTTAGCACTGCGTTATTGTTGACAAATTGTATGTTTTTAGTGCAACCCACCAGGGCATGCCTAAAACCATTAATGTGACCCTAGCCTAATGGAAAATACAAGATAAAGAAATGGGAAGTGGAGAGCCGCTCCACCACCTAATCACCCCTGGAATCCAGCACCTGGTGTGATGGAATGGCAACCGTAAATCATGAAGAAAAAGAAATCCACCGGTGCAGTACTTCTCAATTCTTTATTCCATGAATATAAAAATTTAAATCATTCAGCAATCTAGCAGGCGCTAGATGCGTTTCGGAAGTAACCCTTCCTTAGTCGTTAGCTAATGACTAAGGAAGGGTTACTTTCGAAACGCGTCTAGCGCCTGCTAGATTGCTGAATGATTTTAATTTTTATATTCATGGAATAAAGAATTGAGAAGTACTGCATCGGTGGATTTCTTTTTCTAATGGAAAATACCTAGCCACTATAAATTACTGTATGAAAAAGTTGTATTTGGCAGATTTGAACACTAGATGCAAAATTTTTTCAACAACAAGATTTATCGTATGTAAACAAAACTCCCACATGCACACTCTACTCAGAGAGCCATGCGAGAAACAGTAAAACTGCACAACATTAGATTATTTGAAGTGATATTAATATTTATTAAGCACATGTTAAAAAAGGTTTTTACGAGAAAAAATTCCTCAATGTATACAAGTATCAGGAACACAGTATGCACAGAATTGTGGGTGGATGCAATCTATACATAAAAAATGTAATATGGTGAGCAGCACTTACGTTATGAAGGACTATTTTGATTAATAAGATTTGTTGTATAAATCTCAAAAATCTGTTCCCTAACCAGTAAAGTTTTCGCTTAGCAAACTGTTGTCAACCTTACTTTGAACCAGGAGAACACTTTCTACTAAGGCAACACTTCCCCAACCATTTGTGCCGGTTAGAAAAATTAACAGTTGTCAGAAAGGGCAAAATAGTTTTCAATTATCAAACCAAAATTCTTTGACATTCATAACTGCAATCTTCTTTGCCAAATAATATTTTTTTTCAAAACGTATTAAGAATTTTTTGGATTGGGGAGTAAGGCTAGTGTCACATCTGCAGTTGGGCTTGCAGATCCTGATTTGGTTTTGAGTAGGGATGGGCGAATCTACTCGCTAGGACTCGTTACTCGGCGAGTAGTAAGGGACTCGCAGGACTCGGTACTCGGCGAGTTTCCCAGTGATGACTCGCACGAGTCCAATGCAAATCAATATCAATCCTAGTTTTGTCAGAAACGCTGACAAAACTAGGATTGCCATTGTTTGCATTGGACTCGTGCGAGTCATCACTGGCTACTGTGCCAGTGATAGCAGGGAAACTCGCAAAGTAACTGCTGTTTCTTTGCGAGCCGAGTCCAGCTGTCTTCTCTGTGCAGCTCCAGGGTCCTAGAACCTGCCTGCACACAGAGATGATGTAGCAGTGCTGAGATTATTCTCAGTCTGCTCATTCCCTGTGCATGTAGCAGAGAGGACATCGCGTTTTGGACTACGTCGGACGGAAGAGGATTTTTTTAATTAAAGATGGAGTCCCTAATGGCTTTTTTTTTTATTTCAAATAAAAAATTTTCTCTGTGTTTTTTTAACCCTTTATTGGAGATTCTTAGTGGCTGGGTCAAACGTGGCCTGACATTAAGAATCTCGGGCTTAATACCAGCTTGTATAACAAAGCTGGTATTAACCCCTTTATTACCCAGCGTGCTACCGCCACCAGGGCCGCTGGAAGAGCGGGGTTCAGCGCCAGAGGATGGCGCTTCAATGAACGCGCCATCTTCTGGGGCGGCTGCGGGCTGCAATTTGCAGCGGGGGGTGCCCAGAAAGCTTGGGCATCCCTGCGCTGCGGATTCCAGCCCTCAGCTGCTTAGCTGTACCTGGCTAGACATAGAAATTGCGCGGAGCCCCACGCATTTTTTTAAAATTATTTAATGAATTTCAGAGTCAGAGTCTCAGAGTCAGAATCTCAGAATTTCATGAAATAATTTAAAAAAAATGCGTGGGGCTCCGCGCAATTTCTATGTCTAGCCAGGTACAGCTAAGCAGCTGGGGGCTGGAATCCGCAGCGCAGGGATGCCCAAGCTTTCTGGGCACCCCCCGCTGCAAATTGCAGCCCGCAGCCGCCCCAGAAGATGGCGCGTTCATTGAAGTGCCATCCTCTGACGCTGAACCCCGCTCTTCCAGCGGCCCTGGTAGCGGTGGCACGCTGGGTAATAAAGAGGTTAGGGCCAGCTTTGTATTATCAGCTGGCCCTAAGCCCGAAATTTATGGTGGTCACGCCAATATTAGACATGACCGCCATGAATTTCTATTAAATTGTTTTAAAAAAAACACAACACAAAGAAAATTTTTTATTAGAAATAAAAAAAAAAGCCATTAGGGACTCCATCTTTAATTAAAAAAATCCTCTTCCGTCCGACGCAGTCCAAAACGCGATGTCCTCTCTGCTACATCCCCTGTGTATAGATATAGATCTCTATGCACAGGGAATGAGCAGACTGAGAACAATCTCAGCTCTGCTACATCATCTCTGTGCACAGACATTCATGTCTGTACACAGGGAATGAGCAGACTGAGAACAATTTCAGCTCTGCTACATCAGGCAGCAGGCGGGCTCTAGGACCCTGGAGCTGGCAGCCAACACAGAGGAGACAGGACTCTTATCTGTGCGAGTCAGCGATTACTTACAAAGTAAACGAGCAATGCAAATAAATGACAAAACTAGGATTGCTTCAGGCTGAAGCTTCCGAGACACATCTGCGAGTTGTAAATCTCACACTACTCGCTATTACTCGCTTCCCCATTCATTAACATTGGACTCGCTAGACTCGCAACGAGTAGCGAGTCCTGGGCTCGGACTCGCTAGAGTCAAGCGATTCCGAGTAATTTAGGATTCGCCCATCACTAGTTTTGAGCAATAAAAATGCTCAAAACCAGATCCGGATCTGCAGCCATAGGCTTCAATAGAAAAACCGGATTGCACTATTTGCAATCGAGTTACTGGATCCGGTTTTGGAGCCTGCAGGAAAAATCATGCAGGCTGTGTCTATCGCGCTGGTTCCAAAACCGGATCCAGTTTTTTATAATGGGAGTCTATAGGAACCGGATCTGGTACCGCAAGGTACATAAATGTACCATGCGGTACCGGATCCGGTTTTTAAAATTGCAAAGACCCACATTCCAAAACCGGATGCATTAATGTATTCAGATCCAGAATGAAGGTTGCAATTTTACAGATTAAAATAAGTATGAAGGCACAGTCTAATACTGGAGCCGGTACTGGATCAGGTTACTGGATTGTCCCTTCCAAGTGTGACCCTAGCCTTAGTCTATTACCAGGGAGATGGTTGTTCTCTAATTGGAGAATCTTTTGTGAGTGTATAGTTGCTGACCACATGTATGACTATGTGACCACAATTTGCTGCCTGCAGAATGAACACTACACAGCCATGCCGGCCACACATATTCTGGCTGTCCATTATGTTTCATTGTGCTAGACTGTACTGCTGCAGATGGGACTGCCGTTGCTGAACGTAAACTGTCACTCATCTAATGTCCTAACCTAGGTTAACTTTCTATTGTGCCTTTTCTTCTGAAACCACTGCATGATCACAAATCTCCTGGTTGTTCACTGTGATTCATAGTGCTGGACACTACTATTGATGTTTGAAAATGTGCTCTCTTGAGGTACACAAATATGAAACAGTTTCATTATAGGTACAATTTTTAAAAAGGCTTGGTGAGAGCAAGCCATAACTTCAAAACATTCAAAACATTTCTCCTTTTCTGTCTCCAGAAGAAAAGGGATAATATTTGGAGAGCATAAGAAAAAGTCTTTGTAATTGCCTAATTATTTTGTAATTAACAAGCCAGTTGCAGATCCCAGCAAAGGGTACATTTTTCTTTACTGGTTGAGAAGCCACAATTTAGCCTGTTTTCACACTGGCAAATTTGCAAATCTGTGTGGTTACATTAAATTCATATAAAGTCATGGACAGGCATGGATCTTTGCAAAAGGATGCCAACGGAACGTGTTTTTTTTTTTTTTGTTTATAACATCTTTATTGACAAAATAGAAATCCAAAAATACAGATGAAAGAAAGGTATACAGGATCAGTGAGATAAATATCACCAAGTTCAAAGTGAGACGGGAGTTTTACAATATAAGAATCCGCCTTTCCCTCCCACCCCCCCTCCTTCCAGACTATGTGTGGCCATTCAATCCAGCTTAACCAGTGAGTTACCCATGAGTAGCTCTCTCATGTACCAATCTGTGAACTGGGAACTGGAAGCTCCCATGGATTGCCTGGCGGACAGATAGTGGCTGCATATTTATATAGGAAGACCATGTAAAGAAGAAGCATTCTGTATATTTTTCTTTTTGAAGTATGGATTCTATTCAATCCATCTTGAAAAGATATTCAACCTTCATGGTAATTAGGCTCATAGAAGGGTCTATGTCCTGTGCTCATTAATGAAGGATTCTCTTACAAGTAGCCGCTGCCCAAATGAACAATATGCGTCGTTGTCGAACAGAGAGTGTAATCAAACAATCTTGTTTGAGTATGTTAAACAATGCCCATTCCGGAGTTAGAGGGAAACGGATATCAAAAGTATTGATGAGATATGTAGAAAGCATGTTCCAAACCTCCGGTATATTTTAATGGATCTGTCATCAGTTACAAGAGATAGGGGTGGTAGGAGCTGTAGCTTGCTTATGAGCATGTTCAGTACAGCAAAATGGATCTGTTTCATGGATCCATTGTTTTCATGGTTCCATATGGATCCGTGCTCCATAGAGCTCCATGTTGATTTTATACAGACACCAACGGATCTGTGTCTGTCTGTTGGTGTCCGTGAATTTTGAGGAAGCCCAGAAATGGAACAGTTTCTGTTTCTGGGTACATGAAAAATCCAGACACAAAGTAGCCATCCGTGACCAAGCGGAGATGCACGGATGGCCACTTTATTACCTATCCGTGCCCAAAGGATAACATGGGAGGCCAAAATGGATCCGTGGCTATCAGTTTCAAAATGGATGGACAAATTTGCCAGTGTGAAAGCAGCCTTACCCATACTCAAAACAGTACATCAGTTTGTCTCCAGAAAAAGGAGGATCATTTTTGGATATCTCAACAAAAAAACCTTTGTGACTGCCTAATCATATAGTCATTAGTAAAGAAGTAACTGTCAAACAAACTACTGGGGCGGATGGTTTGAATACAAACTCAAACATTTTTTTCAGATCTCAAGGTCAAAGCTTTTAGCTCTCTTTATATAATAATGATGATGGTTTTGGTCATTTGTCATGTTTTCATATTTCGCTCAATTTCTGTCTCATTTTTGTTAAACCTTTTAAGATTTTCTTGGAATACTCCTGTTTAAAGATGAGCAGACACGTGTAAGTTCGGGTACACTGGGTCTGGCCAAACATTTTAGAGAAATCTGGTTGAGGACCCGATCCGACACAAACTTGGCTATTTCTTCTCTCTTTCTCTTCCCTTCTCCTGTGGCAAACATGAACAGGAACCAGACATACAGAGAGATGTCCATGTTTGGGGCTCACCACCGGACACTAAGTCTTCGGTATGAACCCTGAACTTTATAGTTTGGGTTGGCCCATCTCTACTCATATTTTTTCACTATTGTAAGGCTAGGGTTACACTTGTAGGGACATTTTTGGGAAGCCTGTGTTAATACTTGGTGTTTTTTTCAGTTGATGTCAGTTTAACACTAGCATTAACGCATGCGTTAAGGCATGGTACATATATGTACAATGTGTTAACACATGCGTTTCCCATAGGAGCCCATGTTAAAAAAACGCATGTGTTTTTGCAAAAGCACCAAAGAACGCTGCTAGCAGCATTTTTTGTGGCTTTTGTAAGAATGCCTAGTGTTAAACACATTGCACTTTTGCAATGCTTTTTTAATATGGGAGCCTATGGAGGCGTTAAAGCTAGCGTTTTTCACAATTTGCCATTGTGACAAACATCAGCTTTTAGCGCTAATGTGACCCTAGCTTAAGTGAGTGTTGTAGACGTTTGTTAAATCTTTTGATTATTATTTTCCTGTTCTTTTTTTCCTGACTATAAAAATATACTTAATGGCTCTTTTAATTATACTTAATAATTGGTGTGAATGGACAGGAAAAATAAAACCATCATGTTATATATAGATCATTTAGCTGTAAAAACAAAACATTTTTTAGTTGTGCATGTGCACACATGGGGTCAAGGTACAAAGAAATTTGAGTCTTAAATAATCAATGTTGTTTCAACAAACTGAATGAATCAATAGTACAAGAGAATATACTTTGTAATATATCTTGGCAGTTACTTTGTAATATATCTTGGCAGTTAAATATGCTTCTTTTTCTACTTAGTCATTGGAAAGTATGCCTCATGTCTATGCTTGCTTTGTACAATGACATCTTAGTAGCTAGTGTCCAGCCAACTTAGAGTAGAGCTTGCATAGCGGAAACTGAAGAAAAATAATTTTTATCTAAATAAATTCTCATGTGCACATACACTACTGTGAAAAACATTTTAGGCAGTTGCGGGAAAAATTGCTGCAAAGTAACAATATTTTTAAATTAAAGTATGCCTTGTTAATAGTTTCTATAAATTAACAAAGTGCAAGGCTGAATACAAGAAAAATGTAAATCAAATACATTTTTGGAGAGAGCATCTTTTGCCTTCACAAAAATCCAATAATTCAGCTCTTCAAGGTACACTTGCACACAGCTTTCGAAGGAACTCAGCATAGTGATTGTTCCAAACATCTTGAAGGATTAACCACAGATCTGTGGATGTAGGCTTGTAAATATCCTTCTGGCTCTTCCTTTTAATCCCAGGCAGGCTCAATGTTGTTGTGATCAGGATTCTTACGAGTTAATAGTTTCTTCCAGGACTCCCTTTTCTTCTTTTCATTGAAGATAGTTCTTAAAAACATCACTTAGTCATTACAAATCCAAAAAACCAGCACCTGCACTATGGCAGGGTATTGATGTGTTATGAATGGATGCAAAGTTTTACTAATAAAATAGATGTGCAAAAAATTGTTTCTGACACAAACACTTTGAAGGGTAGACAATTGCATTAATTTTTCTTTGTATTTAAAAATAAAAAATTATTCACCCATTCACAAACAGGATTGCACAAGTAAAGTAAAAAGTCAGTGCTGTCTCTTGAGACTAGCAGTATCTAAGTTAGGACGGATTCACACTGCGGCGTGATCCGGTGCGGGGCTGTCCGGGATGCCCCTTACAGCCGCGGACCGGGTCAGCACACAGGACTGGGGGGGCTAATATGCCTTCCGGTCCGGTGTGCAGCGCACGCAGTTCCCGCTGCTGATAAGTCAGGACCGCGGGCGCCGTGGTCCTGACCTGTCAGCAGCTGCAGCTGCGTGCGTATTAGCCCCCCAGTCCTGTGTGCTGATCCGGTCCGCGGCTGTCTGGGTCATCCCGGACAGCCCCGGACCGGATCACGCCGCAGGGTGAAGCCGGTCTTACACTAATTTACATTTTTTTCCTGTGAAAAAATATTTTGCTGGCCTGATGCTTTCTAGTACATTAAAAATGAAGAAAAAAAACAATTGTATTTCGAGTGCAGCAGAACAAATTCCATATACACCATAACATTGATCAATGTAAGTCTGGCACTGCTGCTCTCACCTCTCTGTCTTCTCTCCCGCTAAAACCTTTGTATCAGTCAAAGGCTACATTTCCTTTTTTTTTACTGCTGCAGATGTACTACACATTACTGTCTAAAGTATATGGTGTTGCTGATCTGTGAGTGTTTATGTTCTCTCACTATACTTAATCACCCTAAAATGGTAGCTGCATTCTCTACCTAGGCTTTTATTGAGGATTTGTTAGTTCTTCCTGAATGGCTGTGTTATACTATGCAAAATGATATTTGCATGCAATTAGGGGAAAGCCCACAAGGTTGCCTGAGGTCATGTAAGTGATAGATGTAGTTTTCTGCAATGCATAAAATGGTGGTGGGCATTTTTTGACAAATCATGCAAATCAAAGTAAAAATTTGCTAACATTTTCTGAGACCTTTCAAAAAAATCTTAAATACCGTATATACTCGTGTATAAGCCGACCCATGTATAAGCCGACCCCCCTACTTTTGCCCCCAAAATCTGGGAAAACCTATTGACTCGTGTATAAGCCGAGGGTGGACCCCAGCACAGGTATACAGCCCCCAGCAGTGTGGTATACAGGCTCCCGCAGTGGTATACAGGCCTCCCCAGTGGTAGTATACAGCCCCCAGAAGTGTGGTATACAGCAGCCTCCCCAGTGGTACATACAGGCCCCAGCAGTGTTACAGCAGCCTCCCCAGTGGTATATACAGCAGCAGCCCCAGTGGTAGTATACAGCAGCCCCAGAGATATATACACCAGCCCCAGTGGTAGTATACAGCAGCCCCAGAGGTATATACAGCAGCCTCCCCAGTGGTATATACAGCAGCAGCCCCAGTGGTAGTATACAGCAGCCCCAGAGATATATACAGAAGCCCCAGTGGTAGTATACAGCAGCCCCAGAGGTATATACAGCAGCCCCAGTGGTAGTATACAGAAGCCCCAGAGGTAGTATACAGAAGCCCCAGTAGTAGTATACAGCAGCCTCAGTGGTATATACAGCAGCAGCCCCAGTAGTAGTATACAGAAGCCCCAGTAGTAGTATACAGCAGCCCCAGTAGTAGTATACAGCAGCAGCCCCAGTGGTAGTATACAGCAGCAGCCCCAGGGGGTATATACAGCAGCAGCCCCAGGGGGTATATACAGCAGCAGCCCCAGTGGTAGTATACAGCAGCAGCCCCAGGGGGTATATACAGCAGCAGCCCCAGGGGGTATATACAGCAGCAGCTCCAGTGGTAGTATACAGCAGCAGCCCCAGGGGGTATATACAGCAGCAGCCCCATGGGGTATATACAGCAGCAGCCCCAAGGGGTATATACAGCAGCAGCCCCAGGGGGGGTATATACAGCAGCAGCCCCAGGGGGTATATACAGCAGCAGCCCCAGGGGTATACAGACCCCCCCCCATTAGTATACAGGGGCCCCAGCTGTATACAGCAGCCCCAGCTGTATACAGCCCCCCCGTGGTATCCAGGGCCCCCCTTGCTGCACCTGTAAGGGAAGATGTCAGTATTCTTATCGCTGCCGCCGCCGCCGCTCCGCTTCTCGGTCACCGCGATGCTCCGGGTCTTCATGTTTCCTGTTCCTTCTCCGACGCTCGAACAATGACGTCATTTCCTGAGCGCCGGAGAAGGAACAGGAAACATGAAGACCCGGCCGGAGCAGCGCGGTGACCGAGAAGCGGAGCGGCGGCGGCGGCGGCGGCAGCGATAAGTATACTGATATCTTCCTTTACAGGTGCAGCAAGGGGGGGCCCTGGATACCACGGGGGGGCTGTATATACGGGGGGGGGCGGGATACCACGGGGGGGCTGTATATACGGGGGGGGCGGGATACCACGGGGGGGCTGTATATACGGGGGGGGCGGGATACCACGGGGGGGGGCTGTATATACGGGGGGGCGGGATACCACGGGGGGGGGGCGCTGTAAAGCTGTAAAGCTATTACCGTATATACCCGTGTATAAGCCGAGGGGGGACTTTTCAGCACATTTTATGTGCTGAAAAACTCGGCTTATACACGAGTATATACGGTATGTTGATTTTCATCAAAGCAATTTGCTCACCTGTATTAGATTCTTTCATTTTGTTATTGTATATTTGTGCACATGCTCTTTTCCCGAATATACAACTATTGTGTTTGTAAGATGCAGTTAGTCCTATGATCCATTACATTGCTCCTTGGAAAATGGATTTGGTCAATCATCTGCAAATAATTACACGTTGTTTTTAATTTGATTACATTTAATGATTAATAAATGTATTCTAAAATTGAGATCTGAGGATGTGGGAGTCTGTTTTGCATACATCTTTGCTTTTGCACCAAAGCATTGCATTTGTTTGATCACATATATGCTTTATTAGCAATCACATTTTCCATACCATAAATGCAATTTCGTTTGTGCCAATCTGACTAATGAATTTTCAAAATTCTCAATTAAGGCCCACATCACATCACATTTTTCGCACATCCGTGGTGATCCTTGAATTTCAAGGATCACACGGAAATGCACAAATCTGTGCCAACATGTACCACTGATGGCCATGGATCCGTGTTTTCCATGGATCCATCATCAGTTAGCAGAGATAGGGCTGTATCTTGCTTCTGCTTCATGCACAGTACAGCAAATCGGATCTGTTTTATGGATCAGATTTTTTGGCGGATCCGTTTTGAACTGTCACCATAGAGCTCCATGTTGTTTAAAATGGACGGCAACGGATATGTTTCTGTCTGCTTATGTCTGATTTTTTCAAAGCAGGACAAAATCAGAGCAGGCTCCGATTTTGGGGATGGGAGAAAAGCTGACACAAATGGATTCATCACAAAACTGACACAATCAGATGCCAGTAAGGACCAATCTGTCTACATCAGTGTCCATAGGATACATGGAGGTAATATCGGATCTGTGGCTATCTGTTTTACAACGGATAGACACGGATTCACAAGAAATGTGATGTGAAAGGGGCATAATGGGTAAAATCTTTTTTTGTGAAGTCAAATTTTTAAATTATTAAGATAGGTGGTGGCAATTTCTACAGCCAGAATTTTATGTTTTTTTTTTTTTCCACATTAAATTTTTATTGAAAAGGTTTAGAATAACAATAAACAACGACATTACAGGATAGGAAAAAATGAAAGCCCGGAGGCTTTAACTAAGGAAACCCAGAAGGTAAAAAAAAAAAAAAAAAAAAAAAAAAGGGGGGGTGGTAGAGGGGGGGGGGGGGGGGGGATAAAGCGGGTGTATGATAGGGGTAGGAGGATTAAAAGGGGGGAAGAGACATTAGTACCGCTAATCACACCAATCCGGTTCAGTAACAATATAGTATTCTGAAGATCAAACCAAACAAGCTATACACACTATATAACACTATACAACAGAGGCTTCAGGTGGAGGTGGAAATACCGCATCAATCTCAGTCACACTAAGGGCCCTTTCACATCAGCGTTTATTTGAAATCGCGGCAGATGCGGTGAAAAAAAACGCATCTGCCGCGATTGCCGCATAACCGCTGCACTTGCGGCGCGGTTGCGGTAATCCCCATAGAAAGAATAGGGGGACTTGCGGCAGGTGCGGCAAGTGCGGTTTTGCGGTCAGCCGCGGTTTTTTTCAAAACCGCACTTGCCGAACCTGCCGCAAGTCCCCCTATCCTTTCTATGGGGATTACCGCAACGCGATTTCAAATAAACGCTGATGTGAAAGGGCCCTTAGAGGCTGAATCGGAGATTTTGCAGCTAAAGGGTGGGCTGACCATGCTTGCCAACTATTCAGGGCCTTGTTTTTATTCGCTCTATCCAAAGCCGAAAATATTCCTGTTGTAAGATCGTGTTGACCTTGTCCGCCACCTCCCCGAGGGAGGGGCGGGGGATTTCCACCTACTGGCTATAACTAGTCTCGTTGCCACAAGGATATAGGAAACTACATCACGCAGGGTCGGGGGAATAGAGCCCAGACCAACATGGAGAACTGCCATCTCAGGAGTCAAGGGCATCGCTATACCCATAACTGACCGGATCAGGCCCTCCACCAGAGCCCACAGAGCTGTTATCCTCGGGCACCCCACCACATGTGGGCCAGTGTGCCTTTTTGTCCGCACTGTCTCCAGCACAATGGGGACAGGGACTTATCAAAATTAGCCAGTTTAGATGGAGACACATACCATCGCAACTGAACTTTTTTCAAATTTTCCAGATGGTTTATACATCTCGAGGACCTCTGTAGGTCCCTGGCGGAGTCGGTCCAGTCCTCTGCCGAGGCAATGAATTCTAAATCCCTCTCCCAGTGGAGCATGTAAGGTTGTTTATCTGGTGAGTCCATGAGCACAAGATCTCTATACAGATTCGAGTATCCCTTGAGGACAGTCGGGCCCGAAAAGAGGAACCTCCGGAAGCAGGAAGTCTCACTGGGGGAATCTCCGGCAAGGGCCGATCCTCTCAGGAAGTCCCTCATCTGTATGTACTGGAGGGCATGCGGCCTTAATTCCGGGTAGTCCTCCAGGAGAGACCCAAATGAACGAAACTTGCCGTCTCGGAAACAGTCTCCCAGGGAGAACACCCCAGCCCTCTCCCAGACCTTTACATGTAAGGTGGGGAGATGCGGCTTCACTGCCCTCAGTGGGATTTGGGATGGGGGAAAGGCCATCCACGTCCGCGGGGACCTCCTCTAGTACCAGAGGAGTGCCTTCATTGTGAGTAGTCTAGGGGACCACCTCCCCGGGCACAACGTCTCAGATGCCATGGCACCCCTCAAATCTCCTTCCCCTACCTCCTGGGCTTCGATCTGTACCCATTTTTTGTTCGGGGGGTTCGTCCACCAGGCCTTGGCCTCCTCCAAAACCCCAGCTTTGTGGATCTTTCTCAGCTCCGGGACCCCCATTCCGCCTCTCCCTAGAGGAAGAAACATGACCGATCTCGCCACCCGGGGACGTTTGTTAGCCCAAACATAGTTGTTAACCAGGTTCTGGAGTTTTTCCATCCATTTGTTAGGAACAATCAACGGGACCCCTCTAAATACGTAAATAATTTTTGGCAGGATGAGCATATTAAGAGCCTGGATCCTAGCAATCCAGGAAAGGGTCCTGATCGGGTGGGCAGCCATATCTCTCGAGATGTTAGCAATCAGCTTTTCAAAATTGCGCCGGACCAGATCCCTAGAGGGGCAAAGGGTTATTCCCAGATAGGGGATCCCGTCTGGGGCGATCCGGAACGGGACTGACTTAGCTATGGAGGAGAGCAGGTCCCGTGGGACACCAATCGGAAGTAGCAACGACTTGGAGGCATTCAGTTTATAAAAGGATGCTTTAGAGTAATGGTCTAGGACCTCCATTATTGCTGGGAGGGAGGACTCCAGTCGAGTGCATGAGATGATAACATCATCTGCGTATAAGCCCACCGCATGTCGACTAGATCCGACCGATATACCCCATATTGCAGGGTGGGTCCTGAAGGCGGCCGCCAGGGGCTCAGTCGCCAGAGCAAAAATCACTGGCGACAACGGGCACCCCTGGCGTGTCCCATTTGAGATCCGAAAGGCAGGCGAGAGAAACCCAGAAGAGAGGACCCTGGCATTAGGATTGGAGTAGAGGGACATCACTGCCGAAAGAAAGGGGGCAGAAAGGCCAAACTTCCTCAGCACAGCCTCTAGGTAACCCCAGTGTACCCTGTCAAAGGCCTTCTCAGCGTCAAGGGATAGGAATACACTGGGGGACCCCTCCAATTCTGCCCGATTAACCAGGTCTATCATTCTGCGTGAGCCATCTCTCGCGTGTCTCGCCGGGCACAAAGCCGACCTGGTCGGGATCCTCCAAGTCAGGCACCACCCTGAGCAGCCTAGATGCTAACAATTTGGAAAAAAATGTTCAGGTCACAGTTAAAGGGATCCTGTCACCCCCAAAACACCTTTAAACCTATTAAAACCTGTCCCTAGAGCATATTAACACTTTCCCTACACTCCTTTTAGCTCCTATATGCACATAATCAAAGTGTATAAAAACGTTTTATAAGTACCTCATTACTGATGATAATGAGTGACTATGCTATTCATAGTCACTCATCCAGGCTGCCCCTCTTCATACTATCACGCCTCAATAGGCGTGATCTTCATGATAGATTCAAATTGCAGCCTCCCTGCGCGCCTCCCCGCTGTGTCCTGTGTCTGCCGGGCTTCAGCGTGGGGCTGTATGACGCGATCCGCGTCATTTCCGGCGCCGGGTGACGTTTTTACATCCGCGCCGCTGTTAGCTTCAAGTCCCGCACTGCGCACTTTGAAGCTGACAGAGCGGCGCGGCTGTAGTACGTCACCCGGCGCCGGAAATGACGCGGATCGCGTCATACAGCCCACGCTGAAGCCCGGCAGACACAGGACATAGCGGGGAGGCGCGCAGGGAGGCTGCAATTTGAATCTATCATGAAGATCACGCCTATTGAGGCGTGATAGTATGAAGAGGGGCAGCCTGGATGAGTGACTATGAATAGCATAGTCACTCATTATCATCAGTAATGAGGTACATATAAAACGTTTTTATACACTTTGATTATGTGCATTTAGGAGCTAAAAGGAGTGTAGGGAAAGTGTTAATATGCTCTAGGGACAGGTTTTAATAGGTTTAAAGGTGTTTTGGGGGTGACAGGATCCCTTTAAGCAAGGATATTGGCCTGTAATGTTCTGGGGAGTCCGGGGGCTTCCCGGGTTTAGGTATAGTAACAATGGTAGCCTCCAAGTTCGTTGCCGGAATTTTTCCCTCCTCCTGCCAGCTGTGGAACAATCTAGTCAGATACGGGGCCAACAGCCTCGGGAAGGCCCGATAATAGTTGTTAGGCAGCCCGTCAGGGCTGGGCGCCGAGAGACTCTTGGTAGAAGCTATTACCTTCTCCACTTCCTCTCTTGTAATGGGGCTATTAAGGGAATCCAGTTGTTCCTTAGACACCCGGGGGAGCTGTGTTTCCCTAAGGAACGAATCAATAGATTCCTGAGAGGGCTGGGGAGTACCCGGGTCATCTCTGAGATTGTAAAGGCCTTCGTAGTACCGGGCAAAGACTGCAGCTATCTCCCCTGGGTCCCGCACCACCACTCCTCCCAGGCCCTTCATTTTGGTCACAGCTGTTTTTTCCGCCCTCTTTTTTAACCTCCTCGCCAGAAGTGCCCCGGCCTTATCCCCAGATTCGTAGAATTTGACCTTTAGGCGCCTGAGATTTTTTTCGTTTTGTAGTAGCAAAAATTCCCTCAGATCCGACCTAGTCTTAGCCAGCTCCGCAGCCCCTCCAGGAGAGGGGTTGGCCTTGTTCTCCGTCTCTAGAGTCTGAAGCTTACGGGTGAGCCCAATTCTCACTTGGTCCCTCTCCCTCTTCAACTTAGAGGCCCTCTGAAGAAAGATCCCCCTGCTGAAGGCCTTGTGTGCGTCCCAAAGTACATTATCCTTCACCTCCCCATTATCATTAATGACAAAGAAGTCTTCCAACTTCCGCGACATTTCTTCAACTATTCTCTGGTCAGCAAGAAGCCCACCATTGAGACGCCATCGGCTCGGGGAGGGCGCGCGAGCCCCGAGGTCCACCTCCAATGATACCGGGGCATGATCGGACCATGAAATCAGTCCCACCTCTGCACAGACACAGGCCGGCAAAGAGATGTCATTAACAAGGAAAAAGTCTATACGGGAACACGACCCATGCCTGTGCGAGAAGTGGGAGAAGTCCCTTTCGGTGGAATGAAGGTACCTCCAGACATCATGGAGGCGGAACTCGCGGCAAGTGGGACCCAGCTCACGCCCCCCCCCCCCCGGAGTTCCCCGCCGAGCAGTCCAAGCCTCTATCAGGCACTACATTGAAATCACCACAAATCAGTAATAGACCTTTGGAGTCTTCCAGAACCCTGCCCAGAAAGGACCGCATGTAGCCCAGCTGGGCCACATTAGGGCCATAAACTGTGGCGAGAGTTACCAAAGTGCCAGAGATTTTGCAGTTTATAATGAGAAATCCCCCTCCTGGGTCCGAGTGCACCTTGATCAGATGAAATGGCAGAGAGTTCCTAATCAAAATGCACACTCCTGCTTTTTTCTGGGAGTGGTTGGCAAAGAAGGACCTAGAATAGTCCCTGTGAGATAGTCTCTGATTGTCCTGTTCCAGCAAATGTGTCTCTTGGAGGCATAGTATGTCTGCTTTGTTGTTGCGTGCCTCTTTCCACAAAAAGCTCCTTTTGGCCGGGGAGTTGAGTCCTCGGACATTCAACGATACAATTTTAACTGTCATCGATTAGAAGAAGTGACCATCCATAGTTAGGCGGACTTAGGCGGCACCGCTTGTCTCCAGGGAAGGGACGGGGGCAATGGGGGGAGGGGGAAGGGAGGGAGGGGTAGGAGGGGTGGGGGGAAGAAAACAACAACAGAAGCAACAAGCTTCCAACACATCCATGCATGTAAACACGGTGACGGGTCAGTGCCAGGTTCAGGGGGGAGGAGATCAACCTTACGTCCATCACGACGCAGGTCCCCTTCAGAGATTGCCAGTCAAGCAAGTCCAAGGGTGAACAGAAAATCCTCCAATCCGCGCGGTCCCACTGCCATCCCACCTAGGACTTCTGGGATTCAGCCCGCTGTCTGCCAACCCGAAGCTAGGGTGCGGCGGTTACTCTGCTGGTTCAGAGTATTGTGGGACCCCTCTTGGGCTGGAGATTGTGAGACTCCCTTTGTCAGGTTCCACTCTTTCAGGGCTCTGCCCAGACGGGTGGGGGAGGCGAAGACCTGATTCGAGCCTTTATAGTGGAACTTCACACAGACTGGGGTTCCCCAGCTATACAGCATGCCTTTGTCTCTCAAGATCTTACAATAGGGTGCAAATTCCCTCCTTCTGGCTAATGTAACTGCCAATAAATCAGGGAAGATGGATATTCCTGAGTATGGAGCCTCCAGGGATTGCTTCTGCCTCATCGCTTTTAGGAGCTGTTCTGCCTTTTTGGGGATCAGGAATGAGACCAGTATGTCCCTGGGAAGGGCTTTGTTCACATGTGGGGGCTTGGGGATTCTGAACGCATTGTCCAGGCAAGCTCCCCCACAGGAATCTCAGGGAGGATGTGTTGTAACAGGGGCTTAATAGTTGTTACCAGGTCCTCCTGGCCTCCTCCCTCTGGGATCCCTCTCACTCTCACATTTCCTCTTCTCAGCTTATCCTCCATTGCAGCTATTTTGAGGTGTGCCTGCTTAAGTCCATCATCCATTACCCCATAGTCTGTGGCTAAATCATTGTGTGCTGCAGCAAATTCACTCATCTTAGTCTCAAGCCTGTTTGTGCGTTCCCCCAGTGAGGTCAGCTTGTGACGGACCTCTCGCATCATCTCCCTCCAGTCCTCCTGGAGGCAGCTCCTAAGAGATCCCAGCATGTCCCTGAGGTACCTTTGAGTCACCAGGGCTTCTTCTCCCTCTCTTCCCGGCTCCCTGGTCTCCGGGCTGTGTGAGGCACGTGTGGAGCACTGTCCATGTGCAGAGGGGGATGGTGCTGCTGATCTGAGCAGGGCCATGTTAGGAGAGGGAGCACACTCAGCAGGGAAGAAGTCTGTGAGTTTAGCTGACTCACTCCTCCGTTTTGGGGCAGCTCTCGGCATCCCACCGGGTCCAGCAACACCTCGCACTGTTCTGCTGCTGCTTTGGGGCCGAGAATCTGCTGTTTTTATGCCGTTCTGGTGGAGAAGCAGTGGGAGCTCTGGATTAAGCAGCAGGTGCCATTAGCTTCCAAGCCACGCCCCCCCAGAATTTTATGTTGATGGAATAGAGGAAGAGGAAGAAGCTAGAAGCAGAGCTCCTCTCTCCTCCCTTCTACTTTTAATTTTACTAATAGCAACTGTCATCTCCTTTTTGTTACACACCTGTCACTGATTTGCACTCTGCTCAGCCTGCCCTGATCTGTTGAATTTTATTTGGGTTTAACATCAAGCCTTGCGTGTAACCTGGCGTCCTTTCATGGGATGAACTATATAGGCCTATTTAAGTACTTCTAAGACACACACCTGGACCTTGGTATTAAGACTAAGTCTTTCAGATGTTTGTGCACAAGAACCTGGCTGTGGTCTGTAGGACATCCCTATAGACCAGCTTCTTCTAGTGCCTATGCCTACTTCTCTGAGACTGCTAGACTACCTGGTCTACTACCCTGATCTACTATCCGTACCTTAGACTTAGAGGATCCACCACAACATGGGAGTATGCTTTACATAACACTTATTGTTAAGTATTGTAAATATCTGTCTTCACAGAAAACTCATTTTACCCAGGTATTGAGAATTTTGAAAATAAAGCTGTTCTTTATGCATATACTTCTGATAAGTTAGTTTCTAACCGTTTTTATAATCAAGTGCTAATATTTTTTTCTTGCCATTAGTCAAGATAGTAACATAGTAACATAGTAACATAGTTTTTAAGGTTGAAGGAAGACTTTAAGTCCATCTAGTTCAACCCATAGCCTAACATGTTGATCCAGAGGAAGGCAAAAAAAAACCATGTGGCAACACTAAGCTCCACATTGGGGGAAAAAATTCCTTCCTGACTCCAGATACGGCAATCAGACTAATTCCCTGGATCAACGCCCTATCAAAGAATCTAGTATGTATAACTGATAATATTATAGTTTTCAAGAAAGGCATCCAGGCCCTTCTTAAATGTTAGTAGTGACTCACTCATTACAACATCATGTGGCAGAGAGTTCCATAGTCTCACTGCTCTTACAGTAAAGAATGCACATCTGTGATTATGATTAAACCTTCTTTCCTCCAAACGTAGAGGATGCCCCCTTGTCCCAGTCTCAGGCCTAAGAGTAAAGAGATCATTAGAAAGGTCTCTGTACTGTCCCCTCATATATTTATACATTATTATAAGATCACCCCTAAGCCTTCGTTTTTCCAAGCTAAATAACCCAAGTTTAATAACCTGTCTTGGTATTTCAGACCCCTTAGTCCTCTAAAGACTTTTGTCGCTCTTCTCTGGACCCGCTCTAGTTCAGCTATGTCTTTCTTATACACCGGAGACCAGAATTGTACACAGTATTCTAAGTGTGGTCGCACTAGTGACTTGTATAGAGGTAAAATTATGTTCTCCTCATGAGCATCTATGCCTCTTCTAATGCATCCCATTATTTTATTTGCCTTTGCAGCAGCTGCCTGACACTGGCCACTAAATGTGAGTTTGTCATCTACCCATACACCCAGGTCTTTTTCAGTGACAGTTTTGCCCAGTGTTTTACAATTAAGCACATAATTATACCTTTTGTTTCCTCTGCCCAAGTGCATGACTTTACATTTATCCCCATTAAAGCGCATATGCCATTTAGCAGCCCAAGCTTCTAGTTTACATAAATCCTCCTGTAATATAAAATTGTCCTCCTCTGTATTGATTACCCTGCAGAGTTTAGTGTCATCTGCAAATATGGAGATTCTACTCCGTATGCCCCCTACAAGGTCATTAATAAATATATTAAATAGAAGCGGGCCCAACACTGACCCCTGTGGTACCCCACTGTTAACTGTGACCCATTCTGAGTGTGTTCCATTAATAACCACCCTTTGTTTCCTATCACTAAGCCAGTTCTTAACCCACTTACACATATTTTCCCCTATCCCCATTGCCCTCATTTTATGTATCAACCTTTTGTGTGGCACCGTATCAAAAGCTTTTGAAAAGTCCATATACACCACATCCACTGCATTTCCTTGGTCCAGTCCAGAACTTACTTCTTCATAGAAGCTTATCAGATTAGTTTGACAGGAACGGTCCCTCGTAAAACCATGTTGATAATGGGTCATGAGGTTATTTTTCTTCAGATACTCCAGTATAGCATCTCTTAGAAAACCCTCTAGGATTTTACCCACAGTAGAGGTTAAGCTTACTGGCCTATAATTTCCAAGTTCAGTTTTTGTCCCCTTTTTGAATATTGGCACCACATTTGCTATACGCCAGTCCTGTGGTACAGACCCTGTTATTATGGAATCTTTAAATATTAAAAATAATGGTCTATCTATGACAGTACTTAATTCCTGCAGCACTCTGGGGTGTATCCCATCCGGGCCCGGGGATTTGTCAATTTTAGTGATTTTTAGACGATGCCGTACTTCCTCTTGGGTTAAGCAGGTGACATTTAATTGAGACTTTTTGTTATCACTGATCATATTGTCTGTCATGGGATTTTCTTGTGTAAATACTGTTGAAAAAAAGTCATTTAGCATATTGGCTTTTTCCTCATCCTCATCCACCATTTCACCCAGACTATTTTTAAAGGGGCCAACACCATCATTTTTTAGTTTCTTACTATTTATGTAGTTAAAAAATATTTTGGGATTCTTTTTACTTTCTCTGGCAATGAGTCTCTCTGTCTCAATCTTTGCTGCCTTGATTTGCTTTTTACAAATGTTATTTAATTTTCTGTATTTATTTAATAATGCTTCATCACTACCTACTTGCTTTAATTCCCTAAATGCTTTCTTTTTGTCACATATTGCACTTCTTACCGCTTTATTTAGCCATAGTGGTTTCCTCCTATTTCTAGCATGCTTATTCCCATAGGGTATATATTGTGCACAGGTCCTATTCAGGATGCTAATAAACATCTCCCATTTGTGTTGTGTACTTTTATGTCTCAGGACATCGTGCCAATTTATTGCACTAAGATCATCTCTCAACCGTTGGAAATTTGCCTTCCTGAATTTTAGTGTCCTTGTAGCCCCTCTACTACACGTCTTAGTAAAGGATACTTGAAAGCTTATTAAGTTATGATCACTATTACCCAAGTGACCTCCAACCCGTATATTTGATATGCGGTCCGGCCTGTTGGTTAATATTAGGTCCAGCAGTGCCCCCCTTCTTGTTGGGTCCTGAACCAGTTGTGAAAGGTAATTGTCTCTCATAGTTTTCAAAAACTTATTACCTTTGCTGGAACTGCAGGTTTCTGATCCCCAATGTATTTCAGGGTAGTTGAAGTCCCCCATAATAATGACTTCTCCCTGAGTCGCTGCTTCATCTATTTGCTTTATGAGGATATTCTCCTCCACTTCCATTATTGTTGGGGACTTATAACAAACCCCTATCAGTAATTTATTACTTTTTCCCCCTCCCCTTATCTCCACCCACAGGGACTCTACATTTCCATATGTCTATAAACTAAAATAATTGCTTCAACATGGTATTTTCATTTGAAATTTTTTAAATTATTACAGGCCGTGAGCAATCAGAAGACAAAAATACTACAGCATGGTGCTTTCACTCAAGCTGTTCCATTTAAGGAGGAAAAGTTCCACCGACACGTAAGGTTGGTAGAAACATTAAAATTTACCCAATTTCAATAATTTCAAAGTTCATCATATAAACTTTTGATTTGAATTTCCAAAAATTCCAAAATATCCACCTGATATATAAGGAAAATTATTAAACATAACATTTTTAACCTACAGGGAATGGAGTTATAACTTTATTTACCTTGGCGGCTATGATTTTTTTTGTAGACTTGTTAATATGCTTGTAGAATATAGCTTGGGTCCAAACCAAAGTTACCCCATGATCAGCAGATGAAAATGCAGTTGAGTTCTCTACAGCATATCTTTAATATTTATCCAGACATAGTAACTTATCTTTATGCATGTTTGTGACTCATTCTTCACTTCAATCACACGTGTATAAATGCTATTGATCAAAAGTAGAAAGTAGGAATAGCTGTGTTTGAATAAATATTGGAGAACCTTGGCCCCATTGATATGTTGATTAGGAGGGCCCTCATCACACATTTGTAGCCTCTTTTAAGAACAAGCTATTTATGAATTGATAAGTAAAGGCAGCTTATTGTTTAATGATAATCAGAGGAAAAATCTCATTTTAAAAAATCATACCTAAAAGTCATATACAGAAGACAGAGGCATACCTAGGTTTTCCTGCACCCAAGGCAAAAACTACGGTAAGTTCAGAGTCCACTTCTATACAGCTTAAGCAGTTTGAATAGTCATCATGAGGTGGCTCATATGCAATTTGCTTACTTACAGACACATCAAATTTAGCCATTTTTCCTAATTCTCTCAATGTTCATTGAAATATTACAACCCCTGCTTCATTGATGAAAGCAGGAAGAGAAACTAGTTGGACTGTGACTTTAATTAGGGAAATCAAGTTATTGGTCACATGGTGACCACTGGAATCAACAAACAGTGCCAAATCCTTACAGTGAGTATATTACACACTGTTAGAACTGGGCTCGGAAAAGTGCTTAATTTTCTAATTAATGCTCCGAACATAAAAACATATGTAGTAATTCTTTGCTAACACAGCCATATATTGCACAATTCAAGGAAGAGAAAGTGGAGCACTTACTCAGGAGATGATCAAAATCTTCTTTTATTCGTTGTTAAGCCATTACACTGTGCAGGGAGGGAGAGGGATGAGATGATAGACAGCAGTAGTTTATGATCCTGCAGTGCCCAGCTCATTTCTCCTTATTCTCCTGTTTGAACAGCCATATATTGAATGATTTAGAAAGTTATATATCACTACATGTGTACAGGATCAGAACCAATAACAGTACAGGAATACAAAACATGAACCACCATCTGTACAGGAAAACAGCATCAGAACCACAATTACTGCAGGAATACATCACCAGTACCATCGTAAATACATATGTATAGCAACTAAATCACCATCAGTACATGAATACAGCACCACAAGCACTATCAGTACATAGATACATCATCAAAACTATAATCAGTAAATGAGTACAAAACTAGAACCACCATCAGTACAGGAGTATCATCACCAAAGCAACCATAAATATGTGAATACAGCATTTGATGCACCATCAGTACATGAATAAATCACTTGAAGCAGCATCAGCACATGAATACATCACGACAACTACGTACATTAGAACATGTGCATGCATCAGTGTCAGATTAGCCTCATATAAAATTATATCACATGAATCTACAAAGGTATAATATATCCTTAACAATATTAAGGAGCTACTGTGAGTTGTTATTAAGAGCTATCATCAGACTGTACAGACCATACAGGAACTACAGTACTAATGAGTTGTTTGTATGAAAAATCAACACATCATCTTCCATAATTTGAGTCCATCAATTTCTTTTCTTCCCTATTCCCTGGTCCAGACGGCGTGATCACTGTTTGCATTCACAACCTGTATCTGCAGACTCTCATCTTCTGCGGTCTTCTGCAGCAACGTTCCGACATGATGCGCTTAAAAATGAAAGTGTCATTATATTGTGTACAGAATTATTAGACAATTTGTAATTTTGATGACTTTCATCTGACAACTACAGAGTGTTAGTCAATTGAAAAGGTTAATACACCTGTGTAGGCTTGGTTTTGCTCCTGCTAATGTTACTGAAAGTCATAATAACCGAACATTGGCTCTTTGTCATATTCCAAGCAAACTGACAAATTCTGTTATTGGACAACCTACTCCAGTCTCTTTGCTTGCCAGCAGCAAAGTGATAAGAGTTGTGAATGAGGCCCAGCTTTTGCTACAGTTCATGGAAACTGCTGCATCAAGTGGCCTGTCCTCCTGTTCCTCCATCTCAACATCACAAACAGTACAGTCCTCCGGGATGGAACCCCAATTACCCATGTCACATTCACAATAAGTCTCTAACCACACAACTGATTGTGAGGACATGCAGACGGGTGCTTCTGAAGAGATGTTCACACATTCTATTCCATGGACATCAGAGGTCTGCTCCAAATATACTCCAGAGTAGGAAAGCATCTGCATGGATGCCCATTTTGCATTTGGATCTGGGGATGGAAAAAAATATTGGACCAGCAGAATCCAGACCCTTATTACCAGATGTTAACCCCTGAGGGTGGAGGTGATAACGATGATGATGATGAGTCTTAAATAACTGAGGAACACCTGCACTGTACTGTGCATTCAGGGCAGCAAGTGGAGGAGTGTGACTCTTATGGCGAGGAGTTGGACAATAGAGAGGATGATAATGATGAGGTTCTAGATCTGACTTGGACTGAACCCAGAGTAATGCAGCAGAGTAGCACAGCAGAGGAGGAGGACAACAAGAAGGATAGGTTGCGTATTTTCACACAGAAACTGAGGGCTATAAGCATGACAAGCGTGGCATACTCAGCCACAACTTTGCCTCTGGACAGCAGTGGTCATGGGTTTGCAGTTGTCCAAAGTGGCAAGGGTTGTCTAGCCTGAGCCTTTTTTTACATTGCAAAGATGATCCAACTCACGGTAAAAATCTCCACACTTTGACTACTACATACATGAACCACCAAATGGCGCATCAGCATGTGTTACTCTGGGAAAAATACTGCAATAATAATGTTCCTAATGAGCCTCTACTTCACTGAACACCGTCAGCTGCAACAAATGCAAGTATTGTCCAAGAGATTTCCAGCCCCAGGACCTCCACTTGTTTACCCACTACAGTAGGGTTGACTGACAGACCCTCAGCTGTTATGGAAATGGCCACCTCTGGTGGTTTTGACTGATTCCAGATGCAGAGCACATCACTTGTTTGTGAACCTGGTTTATCTATAGAATTGATTTACATATGTGTGATTACACCGGAGCTGGATGTATTAGGGGAGTTTGATGTAGGTCCGTAGACCCTATGTGTTGCTGCTTACAAGAAATTATGGAGGAATCCCGAGTATAACTCTTCCTGTTGATAAATTCTGTAATTTGTACTTGGGAGTCTTTCTAGCGCTAACACCACCCTTTTTTCTATTGGCTATAAATAAGATGCAGTCTGTTGTCTGTTCAACTCGTATTTGGGATGTTTATTGATTAAATGATAAAACACACAATACAAAATACAAAATGATTTGAGATAGAAGGGGGTTGTATCTCTGTTGGGTGTGAGATACATCTTGACCTATATAGAGTTTGAAGATGCGATATACACAATGTACTTAAAATGACCGGGAGTAGGATTACATTGTATTAAATAAAGTAAAACCACTGTTGATTCAAGTATTTAGGATCACGTAGTTAATGCTTCCTTGCTTCTTTGTGGATTTATCAGAAAAAAATCATGCGGACCAGGTGTTGTGCTCTTTCCAAGAGATCTATAATATAAAATTGTTTGGCTTTAGGGAGGGTGTTTGTTAATTTAGATAATGATAATTTATCAGTTACCTTGGGCTACCTACGTTAAGACAGTCTCTTAAGGAGGCGAAGAATGGCATGCAATTTTTCCACGTATTGCTTGTTAGGGATTTTCGTTAATTTTTAGTGATGAGCGAGTACTAAATGCTCGGGTGCTCAAAGCTCGGGCCGAGCATCCCGAGATACTCGTGTACTCGGCCCGAGTACCGAGCCCAATGTTATCCTATGGGAGACCCGAGTATTTTTATGAAATGACTGCCGGCAGCATGTAGAAACCCTAAAAATGTCACAAAAGTCTCAGAAGAGTGCTCAAATGACATGGCAACACCATGGGGAAGACCCCTGGAAGCATTTCTCACTCAAAAGTCACAGCTGTGAACAATCTTGTCCGAGTTTCACGCCAATTTTACGGAGTCACCAGAAAACCTTCCAAAATGACACCAAAGTGAATATTTAGGGTGGAAATGTTAAGGGCACATACCCAATAGTGAGATACAGCTGGTGTATGTTACTTTTTGTGATTACATGAAAGATTTTACGTTAAAACATTGTGCGGCACTCTGATGACCCTGAGAAGAGACGTACATGAAGCCCTGTCTTGACATAATGTGCCCATTTTGAGTTTTGTAGTATTGTAGTATTTTCCTTTGCCAGGGCAGTCCAAAATTGGGAGGTTCACCAATGCCCCTGGATAGAGACGTGCAGGAGGGCCTGTAAACCTGAAGTGGGTGTATTGTAGTATAGCCCTTTGGCAGGGCAGCCAAAAATTGGGAGGCTCCACAATGACCCATGCATACAGACATGCATGAGGGCCTGTAAACCTGAAGTGCCCATTGTAAGGAAGTGGGTGTATTGTAGTATAGCCCTTTGACAGGGCAGCCAAAAATTGGGAGGCTCCACATTGTCCCTGGATAGAGACGTGCAGGAGGGCCTCAAAACATTTTTCCCATTGAAAAGGAGCGGGTATCCTGTCGTTGTAATGCCCATTCTAAAAGAATGGGCGTAAAAATTTACCACTGGGGGTATACCTGAAACAACCGCCTAACTATTGTAATGGTCATCATGGTGGCACATGAGGAGAAGGAGGAGCAGTCCAGCGATTAGCCAAGGAAGAGGAAGACGACGTGGTGAATGATCCAGTAGCTGACCCAACCTGGCAGGAGGATATGCAGAGCGAGGACAGCAGTGCACAGGGGGAGGGAGGCGTAGCATCCCAACAGGCAGTACGAAGCAGGGTCGGGTCCGCAGGCAGAAGGCAGGCAACCGTTCCCCAGAACAACAACATGACACAAGGTGCCTGTGCAAATGTTAGGTCTTCCCGAGTCTGGCAGTTTTTTAAGTTGGCTCCAGATAACTCTAAAAAGGCCATTTGCAACACCTGCCATGCTAGCATCAGCAGGGGTATGAAAACTAGCAGCCTGACCACCACCAGTATGATCAGGCACATGTCAGCCAAGCACCCGACTTTGTGGGAAGTACAACAGAGTCGAGGAGCGGTGCTTGCTGATGTCACTGCTACGTCTTCGCGTGTTCTGCGTGCGAGCCAATCCCTGTACATGCTGGCCGCGAACAAGCCTCCGGCCCTGCACCTGAAGTTGCCCATGCACAAATAACACCACCATCAAGCACGTCCTTGTCCCAGTGCAGCGTTCAATTATCCATTTAGCAAACATTTGAACGCAGGCGCAAATACGCTGCCAACGCCCCACATGCCACAGTCCTGAATTCTCACATTTCGCGACTCATAGCGCTACAAATGTTGCCTTTCCGGCTGGTGGAGAAGGAAGCATTCTGCGACCTGATGGCGGCTGCTGTCCCACGTTACTCGGTCCCCAGCCGCCACTATTTCTCCAGATGTGCCGTCCCCACATTGCATAACCACGTGTCCAACAGCATCACACGTGCCCTGAACAACGCTGTTTAGGCCAAAGTCCACCTAACCACAGGCACGTGGACAAGTGCTTGTGGGCAAGGCCGCTACATCTCCTTGACAAAACACTGGGTTAATATTGTGGACGCTGGGACCCAGTCTGAGCGAGGGACGGAACACGTCCTTCCCACACCAAGGATAGCAGGCCCTACCTCTGTCAGGGTTTCACCGACACTCTACAGCTCCGGAATGTCATGCTCTTCAGCCTCCTCCTCCTCCTCCTGCGCATCCTCATCCACTGTACCCTCCACACCAGTCCCAAGCTGGAAGCACTGCAGCACTGCCTCTGCGAAGCGGCAACAGGCTGTGCTGAAGCTAGTCTGCATAGGTGACAAACCCCACAATGCAGAAGAGGTGTGGACAGCTCTGAAACAGCAGGCAGATCACTGGCTCACACCTCTGAACCTAAAGCCAGGAAAGGTCGTGTGTGACAATGGCCGGAACCTGGTGGCAGCTTTGAGGCGAGGCCAGCTGACGCATGTTCCATGCGTGGGCCATGTGCTCAACCTGTTGGTTCAGAGGTTTCTAAAGTCATACCCAGAGCTGTCTGAACTGCTGGTAAAAGTTTGCCATCTGTCTGCACATTTTCGCAAGTCACCTGCTGCTTCAGCCGGCCTTGCCGGCTTTCAGCGCCGTTTGCGTCTTCCGGCCCACAGACTGGTGTGTGATGTCCCCACGCGTTGGAATTCAACTCTGCACATGTTGGTCAGGATATGTGAGCAGAAGAGGGCAGTTGTTGACTACCTGCATCACCTAAGCCGTCGGGAAATGGGTCAAACTCCACACATAACACCTGAGGTGTGGAGATGGATGTCCGACCTATGTACTCCAAAACTTTGAGTAAGCTGGCTGGCTCGTGACCCTCGCGTTCAGAACATCTTGGCCGACAATCAGTACTGGTTGGCAACACTGTTAGACCCACGCTACAAGGAGAACTTTATGTCTATCATTCCTGAGGCGGAGAGGTCAGCTAAAATGCAGCAGTTTCAGAAGGCCATAGTCACGGAAGTAGGCAAATCATTCCCCTCACAAAACGCTAGCGGTATAGGTCAGGAATCGGTGGACAACCAAGGCGTACGGCCGAGAGGGGCACAAGTCCAATCCGCCAGAGGTAGAGGAACAGTCTTTACGATGTGGGACAGTTTGCTCAGCCCCTCACGTACCACAGCCCTGAGGTGAGGGGTAGTGCCACAAGAAATGCTAAGTTTGGCCAGATGCTGAAGGAGTACCTTGCAGATCGAACAACTGTACTGTGAGATTCCTCTGTGCCTTACAATTATTGGGTCTCCAAGCTGGACACGTGGCATGAATTGGCTCTCTACGCCTTGGAAGTCCTTGCCTGCCCTGCCGCTAGCGTTTTGTCAGAGCGTGTTTTCAGTGCCGCAGGTGGAATCATTACTGATAAACGCACCCGCCTGTCAACTGAAAATGCTGACAGGCTGACTTGGATCAAGATGAAAAAGGGTTGGATTAGGCCAGACTTCACCACACCACCAACAAATGACAACTGAATTTAAATTTCGTTATGGGAATTTGCCATGTACCTCCACTCACCCATGGGTACACACTTCTGGACTTCCGAGTGTCCAAGTGTGGGATCAGTAATGTCCGTGGATGTGTACTCGGCCTGGTGGTAGGAAGGAGGATCAGGTTGGGAAATGTGCGGTGCAGTATCATGGCTACTGACACTTGACCGTGTGGAAGACAGGCTGTTTGTGGAGGTGCCAATCTGACTTGAAGCATTATCCGCTATCCAAGTAACAACCTGTTGACACTGGTCTTGGTTCAAGAGCGGTGTACTGCTGCGGGCCCCAAGAATTTGGGACAGGACGTGCGAGCGATTAGATGTGGCACTTTGTTGTTGCGAAATTAGTGCTTGCACATGACCTCGGCCTCTGCCTGCACCACCATCACGTTCACTTCCTTGTTCCTTGCCAACGCCCTTGCGCATTTTGCTTCTATACAGCGACAACAGTCTGGTGACTGTAATGGTCACAGGAGATTAGGATTTTAGTCCCTAACCTGTATCAAGGTAGTAAGTACAACAGTCTGGTGACTGTAATGGTCACAGGAGATTAGGATTTTAGTCCCTAGCCTGTATCAAAGTAGTAAGTACAACAGTCTGGTGACTGTAATGGTCACAGGAGAGTAGGATTTTAGTCCCTAACCTGTATCGAGGTAGTAAGCATAACAGTCTGGTGACTGTAATGGTCACAGGAGATTAGGATTTTAGTCCCTAACCTGTATCAAGGTAGTAAGTACAACAGTCTGGTGACTGTTCAGATCACAGGAGATTAGGATTTTAGTCCCTAACCTGTATCAAGGTAGTAAGTACAACAGTCTGGTGACTGTAATGGTCACAGGAGAGTAGGATTTTAGTCCCTAACCTGTATCAAGGTAGTAAGTACAACAGTCTGGTGACTGTAATGGTCACAGGAGATTAGGATTTTAGTCCCTAGCCTGTATCAAGGTAGTAAGTACAACGGTCTGGTGACTGTAATGGTCACAGAAGAGTAGGATTTTAGTCCCTAACCTGTATCATGGTAGTAAGTACAACAGTCTGTTGACTGTTCAGATCACAGGAGATTAGGATTTTAGTCCCTAACCTGTATCAAGGTAGTAAGTACAACAGTCTGGTGACTGTAATGGTCACAGGAGATTAGGATTTTAGTCCCTAGCCTGTATCAAAGTAGTAAGTACAACAGTCTGGTGACTGTAATGGTCACAGGAGATTAGGATTTTAGTCCCTAACCTGTATCAAGGTAGTAAGTACAACAGTCTGGTGACTGTTCAGATCACAGGAGAGTAGGATTTTAGTCCCTAACCTGTATCAAGGTAGTAAATACAACAGTCTGGTGACTGTAATGGTCACAGGAGAGTAGGATTTAAGTCCCTAACCTGTATCAAGGTAGTAAGTACAACAGTCTGGTGACTGTAATGGTCACAGGAGAGTAGGATTTTAGTCCCTAACCTGTATCATGGTAGTAAGTACAACAGTCTGTTGACTGTAATGGTCACAGGAGAGTAGGATTTTAGTCCCTAACCTGTGTCAAGGTAGTAAGTACAACAGTCTGGTGACTGTAATGGTCACAGGAGAGTAGGATTTTAGTCCCTAACCTGTATCAAGGTAGTAAGTACAACAGTCTGGTGACTGTAATGGTCACAGGAGAGTAGGATTTTAGTCCCTAACCTGTATCAAGGTAGTAAGTACAACAGTCTGGTGACTGTAATGGTCACAGGAGAGTAGGATTTTAGTCCCTAACCTGTATCAAGGTAGTAAGTACAACAGTCTGGTGACTGTAATGGTCACAGGAGAGTAGGATTTTAGTCCCTAACCTGTATCAAGGTAGTAAGTACAACAGTCTGGTGACTGTAATGGTCACAGGAGATTAGGATTTTAGTCCCTAACCTGTATTAAGGTAGTAAGTACAACAGTCTGGTGACTGTAATGGTCACAGGAGATTAGGATTTTAGTCCCTAACCTGTATCAAGGTAGTATTTACAACAGTCTGGTGACTGTTATGGTCACAGGAGAGAAGGATTTTAGTCCCTAACCTGTATCAAGCTAGTAAATACAACAGTCTGGTGACTGTTATGGTCACAGAAAAGCTTAGATTCTGATCTGTATCACCCTGCCTATATCCTCCTAGATTAGTCCTGAGAAGGACTGTTGTGGTCAGCAGCAGTTTGAAGCCCTGCACCGGATCTACCTATGAGGGCCGCAAATCTGTCCCTAAGCAGCAGCAGACACTCTCCCTGTTTCTGAAAGGCGCAAATGAATGTTGTCTGACCCAGCTATCAGTGTAACAACCCACTCTGAATACTACCAAATCTCACTCCAATTTGCCAGTGCAATATGTCACCACCTGGAAGACAACTTGCTGCTTTAGGAGGCACAACAGTGTTCCCCTGTAAATTGTCCCTTGCAGATGCTCTGCCTACCCCCTCCCAAGTTACTCCCCTGAAGAAAAGCAACCATTGATTTGCAATGTGTAGAATTTTCTGTTAAGATCAGTCCACATTTTTCTTATGTGCACATACATTTTTTTCCTGTGTATACTTTACACGAAGCCTTTTCTTGATCTTTTTTTTTCATAGAATCAGTTTTATTTTTGGTTATTTTACAATGACCGGCAAATAACACTGTCTGATTTTCAGAAAAAAATAAGTTAGTGTTTTCTGCCTTTTCTGTACTCAAAATGTCCTGCAATACTCCTTTTTGTTCGCCCTGACAATAGCCATCGCTATGACACAGCTTGTAACTCTTTTAGTTTCCTTGGTGAAGTGTTTCAAACCTACAGTTCATGTTTGCCAAGATTTCTTTTCTTCAAGTGAACATAAAACCGGTAATTACATGTGCAAAGTTAGAAAGAAGAGGTAATAATATTGAAATAAATGTATTACAACAGAAATGCTTAATGTTTTAGCTTTTGTATATGCATGTACCTCTAGACGATCTTTAACATTGAGTTAACAAAGAATGAATAAGTGATTTGAAGTGTGTAGTATTGTCAGAAGTCGGAGATTATAACAATGCTTAATTGTGAAGCATCCTGGAAGGCTATTGAAGGTTCTAGGGTGACGATACGGGAATAAAGAGTACCGGGTACTATAATTTCTGAATAATAAAAAAGGCACGTATACCGTATTTATTCTGGAAATTCATTATCCCAAGAACTGTGTATAGCCAAAGAGAAGAAAGAGTAAATACCGTAGCTTCTTCATAATTACATACACCAAGGAGAATATAACTTCATTTTATCATATATCAAAGTCACGAAAGAGATCTGCTGACTAATGTCATAAGGTAGAGAATTACAGCAACGTATAGAAATAGTATGTTAAGTAAAAGCCAGTTGTGTCAAAGGCACTGCTCAAAATAAAAATATCTTATCCTTTTAACGCTTGGCCATGTATCTCATTTGTGTCATGCAATTGTACAAAACAAATTTGGCAGAATATCAAACGCAAAGCCAAGAGACTGTAGTGTTTGTTGAAATATAGCTATATTATGACTAAAAGTTACCATGACCTTATTAACTATAATATTACAAAGCTTTGCTTTCAGGAGCATTTTATAGTTTTGCTCTTGCCGAAATTGTAGTAAAACATTTACTGCATGAGACCTTATTTAGATTTGAATGATTTTTTTTGTCCAATTTTCTATTTACCTGGCAATTTTTTTGGTGAGTTTGTCCAATTTCTAGCAATATTTTTGATTACATTTGCATCAATATTTGATTAGTTTCTCTTTTTTTACTGTCAATGTTTAATTATTAATTTTGGCACTTTAAATATGCTGTCATAATGACTGCAGTGACTCAGTGGTTAAAAAGGGGTCAAAAGATGCTCTTTGATATCATCTATAACGCACAATTGTAACTGTGGGGACTGATGGTTGCCGTACAACTCTAAAGGTACCTTTACACGCCGCAACTATCTCCGGTGATCGGTGGCAACTGAACGTGCGCGTGCACGTTTTTGACGGTTGCTACCGAACGCCGATGCCGCATGTACACACCGCAATTACGCCCTCAACCTAAGGGAACGTGGCTCCCGGAAGTTGCCACAGAACCTACGGGAAACATCTGGTTGCCTCCCGACGCCGCTTCACACGCCGCAATCCACAAAGGAATGTGGGCATACATGTTCAGCGCCGCAAGAACATAGGCGTGACAGAGTTGTGTATTCCGCGCTCCAAACACGCTGATTAGACAACGCAATAGCGTCATAATTGGCAGACTGCGCAGGAAGGCTGGCGCCATTGCAATTGTGTAGTGTGAATGGACAGCTCTTGGCGCCCTGTGAAGGGACAGCTAATGGAAACACAGTAGCCCCCACCAATCATCGCTGATGGGGCGTGGTATCCGGCACGCTGTGGCACGCCTCCCGGAAATCACTAGGCGATGCAGATTCCATCCCTATCGCCCATTCACACGCCAAAAGCAGGGCAATTCACCTTCTGGGTTGCCTCTGGTTTTTGAACAAATGCTCTGAAACCGCAACTGGGAGCAACTTCAAAAATCACCATCACTTTCCCCAATTACATAGCAATTTCAAGGCAACCGTGACGGAAATCCCGATTGCGGCGTGTAAAGGTACCTTTAGGTTATCCGATGACCCCAGGTGATGGTTGCCTGTAAGCAAGTGTGGTGCCCTACAGAATTAGGCATCACAAAATATCTGTAAACAATTGTAAACTCTGGTGATGTGGGAAATGAGCTCTTTAGCCATTTTAATACATGCAGATATGATCAGTGCAAAGGACTATTGTAAAGTATGGTGGTTAGCAGCCCCTGCAGGAGAACTAATGAGCGCAGGAGGAGTAACTGTGCACTCAATTGAATTCAGTGCTACTAGAGAGAAAAGAGGTCAACCAGAGCCTGTGCTGTGGTAGCTGTCGGGACACAGCAAGACATGTGCAATCGCATGGGCCTTAGTATCATGTGTAATCCTATTGGTGCCCAACTGCCAGAAAACAACAGTTAGTGATCAGCAGTGAAGCATTGAGGGTGTGTGTGGAGAGCTGTCTTGAGTGTTCCTAAGTTGTAAGCAGTGGAAAGAAAGCTAAAGTACTTTCATATAAGCCTGAGGTACCATGGAAGCCAAGGTCCAGGAGGAGAGGAAAAGTTCAAGGGCATAGAGCCATAATCGGCAGGAGTGAGAAGAGCCACGACACTACCAGAAAGAGAGCTGAGTTCCACACATCATCAGAGGCTGCGAGTCTCTATGTTGAACTAAGGAAAGCTGTAATATTACCACCATCATAAACCACCATAAACTGCTCAGTGAGTCTTATTGTGGCTGCACATGAAGTCTGGAAATTATTTGTTGAAAACATCAGATCCTGCACCCCCATCCACAACTTTAATCCCTTCTCATATTGCTGAGGATGACCTGCAAGTTGGAGAGACCACTTTGACAATTGGCCACAATTACACTCCAGATCAGTGGAGTTCGACCCAGACATAAGGTCTAACAGGCTCTGACAGTGCATCACTGACAAGGGCCCCACATTGAAAGACGCAAGTTTTGAAATACATGAGAACAGTGATCAAAGTAAAAAATATTCATGCCCTACAGTTAAGACTAAGTGAAAAAGTAAAAAATTACCATATTTTTCGGGCTATAAGGCACACTTTTTTTCCAAAACATTTTAGGGGAAAGTGGGGGTGCATCTTATAGTCCGGATATATGGTCCTGGGTGTGGCTAGGGGGGAGCAGAAGCGGTGGAGCCGGTCACCAAAGGCAGAAGCAGGTCACTTGGAACAGGAGCAGGCTGTAGGAGCGCCTGCTGGTTATCACATGTACCCACTGTTTGAAATTATTTATTATTCTAGCACCATTTATTCCACAGCACTTTACATGTGAAAAAGGGGCATAGGCCAGGGTCACACATCCCAATCCACTTTTTTAAGCCCTTAGAAAAAAGGATCCGTTAAATTTAGGGTGCCAATAGTGTTCCCTGAGGTCCTGGACATTTTTGGGATTTTTTTGGACTTAGTAATTTTTTCACCAAAAACGCATATGCATTAACACATGGTGCCTATATGTACCATGCACTAACGCATGCGTCTCCCATAGGGCCCTATGTTAAAAAAAGTATGCATTTTTTTTACTGCACCCCAAAACCCTGCTAACAGCGTTTTTTGGGATGCTGCACAAAAACGCATGCATTTTTGAAAAACACACACACACATGCATTAACGCATATGCGTTTTTGGACTTTGAAAAAAAAATACCAAAATGATCTAAAAAAACTGATATAAGCCAAAAACGGATGCAATGTGTGACCCTGGCCATACATAGACAAATACAATAATTATGAAAAATACAATGCACACACAGGTACAGGAGGATAGTGGACCCTGCCTGCTATTTCTCACAGTCTACTGTAGAAGGGATGGTTGAGGATACACTAGGAGAAGGTAGAGCTGGTCGTATGATTTTATAGTACCGTATATACTCGCCCAAAAATTGGGCTGAAAAGTCTCCCCCTCGGCTTATACACGGGTCAATACGGTAGGCTGCTGTGGTGGGGGCTGTGTCCGGGGCTGGGGAGGCTGGAGGAGGCGGGGGGCCGCTCATTATATATGCACTGCTTCCCCCTGTCAATCAGCGGCAGGGGGAAGCAGTGCATATCTGGCCCCAAACGCAGGCACTCGCCCCCCCCCCCCGCTGTGTAAGGGCCCCCCGCTGTGTAAGAGCCCCCCGCTGCTTATCTTACTATCCCCGGTCTTCTGTACACACAGCGTCGGTCCTCGGTGCTCTCTCCTCCATGCTCCCGTCCGGCTGCATCCGGGATCCCCAGCCGTCGCAGGCATATGACGTCATCGTGCGACGGCCGGGGATCCCGGATGCAGCGAGGACGGGAGCATGGAGGACGGAGCACAGAAGACCGGTGCTGTGTGTGCAGAAGACCAGGGATGGTAAGTTAAGCAGCAGGGGGGGCGAGTGCCAGCATTTGGGGGCTGCTGTGTACCCCTGGGGGCTGCTGTGTACCCCAGGGGGCTGCTGTGTACCCCTGGGGGCTGCTGTATACCGCTGGGGCTGCTGTATACCCCCAGGGGCTGCTGTATATACTGGTGGGGTCTGTATACCACTGGGGCTGCTGTATATACTGGTGGGGTCTGTATATACCACTGGGGAGGCTGCTGTATACCACTGGGGCTGCTGAATATACTGCTGGGGCCTGTATATGCCACTGGAGAGGCTGCTGTATATTACCACTGGGGGGGCCTGTATACCACACTGCTGGGGGCTGTATACCTGTGCTGGGGTCCACCCTCGGCTTATACATGAGTCAGTAGGTTTTCCCAGGTTTTGGGGGCAAAAGTAGGGGGGTCGGCTTATACACGGGTCGGCTTATACACGAGTATATACGGTATACTGAGGGTGTTGGAATATGTTTAGTGCAACAACTCCATTCATGTATATGTAAGTGTTTTATTGCATATAAAGTTAGATTAAAAAAACTCTCCCAGAGGCTTACACACAGGAAAGACCATGTTTCCTGTGTCTGTGCATGAGAGAAGCAGCCTGCTGATGCTGCACAGAGACACTTAAAATATGTATATTCCTGATTCCACAAAGCCTATCATATCTGTACCTGTTTATTGCTAATTAAAGTTCTGTTCTGATGTCAACACACTTTGAGAGTATCCTGAATGATCCACAGCCAACAGGTTATGGGCCCAGCGTGACACAGAACCCAAGCGTCACACAGAACCCAGGAGTGACACAGAGCACAGAGTGACACAGCAGAATAATACAGCAACAGAAGCCCAAAGCAAATGCAGCACAGAGCAACAGAGAAGATGTCCACAAGCAGGGATCACTGTAAGTTCTCAGCGCAAAGTCTCACCAATCAGAATTATCAATCCTGTAAATTCTAGGTGAAGATGCTGCTCATAAGAGAAGGTATGTGGAAATATACACAGGAACGAGTGCCTCATCCATTACCAGATGATTGGCTAGAGAAGGATCAGAAAGCACAAAGCACTATCTCCCTCAGTCTAGATGATGATCACATTGTGCATATATGCAAGTGTGCAACTGCAAAAGAGATGTGGGATGAACTACAGAAAGTGCATGAATGATCAAATCTCAGCAATAAGCTTTATCTTATGAGAAAGGTGTACCAGTCTAAGCTAAGTGATGGCCAGAATCTATAGGACTATATAAGAAACACCCTAGAGATTGTGGAGTGTCTCAGGGGTATTGGAGAGGAAATTAAAGACTTTCATGTTGCTGCACTACTATTAAGTGGTCTTCCAGAAAGTTATACAGGAAAAAATAGGGGGCTTTTTATCAGCTTGTGGAGCGCTAAATGCAGAGCAAAAAATAAAATCAGACCTTTATTGGCCCCTTGAGCTGCCACAACATGTTTCAACAGTACTCTACTGTCTTCCTCAGGCGGTTGCTCTGCTTGTGATTCATTTAGCCCTTCACAAGCCGATAAAGAAACCCTATTTTTTCCTGTATGCTATCACTCCCTCTGGGAGTTCGGCAGGAGCTGCTCTAGTAGATCACAACACCTAATAAGCTGAAGGACCTCTGGACATTACGCTGAGGAGCCACAGGACCGACACAGGAGGACGCCGCCCACCGGGCACTGCGACCAGAGGACATAAATTCCATAGGAGACTTTAACCGGGGTTGAGTGGGGGCGCACAACCCAACAAGGTTAGCGGCCTAACAGCCCCCTTCTAATTTTTATTCCTGGAAGGTCTTTTCACAGGGACTGCTCTCTTGTCTCTTTTCTGTCTCGTTCCAGAAAGTTATGACACACTTCTCACTGCACTAGATGCATGGCCAGATGATGAGCTCACACTAGAATATGTCAAAGCCAAGCTTGTAGATTAATTTAAGCGAAAAACAGATAATGTAAGCAGCAATAATGAATGCAGACAAAAAACAGCATTAAAGACACATGACTTTCCCAAAAATAAGAGCATTCTAAGGGAAACTCGTGAATGTTTTGTCTGTAAAAAGCCCGGCCACCTTAAAGCAAACTGCAGAATTTGGAAAGCAAGAATGAGTCAGCTTAAAAAGCAGAACAGTGATAAAAAGGTGAAAACAGCTGTAAAGGAAAAGTCTGCATGTGTTGAAGCTGCATTTTAATACCAGTACAGGCTCATCTACAAAACATATATGGTGTATAGACTCTGGTGCTAGGTGCCATATGATGAATAACAAGGATATCTTCACTGACCTTGATGAAAGCAAGTCAGAAAAGGTCATGTTAGCTAATGGTCACTATATGACTACAGAAGGAGTAGGAGACAGCTACTTCCACTGTCCAGTTTCCTCAGCACAAAGCAGAAAGATCCCCGTAAAGGATGTTCTCTATGTTCCCAGTCTTGAAAGCAATCTTCTGTCAGTAAAGAAGCTTACGCAAAAAGGGAATATAGTTACTTTTAAAGACAACAGCTGCATTATATCAAAGAAGGGTCACACTCTTGCAGAAGGAAAAATCCAAAATGAACTTTATCAGCTAAAATGCAAAGAAAGCGTGTACAGTGTTAGACAAGATCTGCATAAGAACTGTATCCATGTATGGCACAGATGTCTTGAGCACAGAGTCCCAGAAGCAGTAAGGAAGCTAGGTCAACTTACAAATGGTGTGGAAATCAAGCAATGTAGTAAAATGATGAAGTGGACTAGCTTAAAGGGAAAATGTCCAGAAAATCCTTTCCTAAAGTAAGCAGCACTAGATCTGCACAGCCACTGGATTTGATACACACAGATGTTTGTGGTCCAATGAGTGTTCAAACTCCAAGCAAGAAGAGATATTTTCTCACATTTATTGATGACTACTCCAGATATACAATTGCCTACCTGCTTCACAGTAAGGATGAAGTTCCATATAAACTTGAAGAATATCTTGCCATAGTGTTGAACAAATTTGGAAGAATGCCAAAAGCCCTGCATGCAGATAATGGGATTGAATATGCAAGTGGTAAGGTACAAACCATTTTGAAAAAGAATAGAATCGTGTTCCAGACTACCATTCCATACAACCCAGAACAGAATGGCATTGCAGTTAGAAAGAACCACACTCTCTGTGATAGTGGAAAAAATATGTTGTTAGATGCGAATCTACCTACAACGTATTAGGGAGACGTTATCATGCTAGCATGCTATCTTCAAAACAGACTGCCAGGTAAAGCCACAAATAAAACTCCATATGAGCTATGGAACTGCAAGAAGCCTAACTTGAAGCACCTCAGGATATTTGGAAGCAAAACGTTTGTGTATGTTCCCAAAGAAAAACATTCCAAGTGGGAACCACATGCAAAGCAAGGAGTCCTGCTGGGCTATAGCGAAACGCAAAAGGCATACAGAATGCTGCACCTAAAGACCAACACAGTAACAATCAGCAGAGACATAGTGATTTATGAGAACTCTGTTTCACTCAAATTCCATGAAGTTACATCAATCATTCAAGCCAAGAAACAAGAACAAGAATCTCAATCACCAAACCCAGACTTCGAAAAAGAAAATACTCAAGTCTGGATAATCTCTGAAGCCAGCAAGTAAGAAACAGAAGAACCAAGTCAACCTCCAGTCAGGAGATCAGAAACACCAAACAAAGGTATCCCAGCTAGACTCCTTTCTTATATGGTCAGAACACTTCCTGAACCAGAGCCACAGTCATAGCTAGGAAAAAAAGGTTTATCAAAACTCCAGCAATGATAATTACAGACAAGCAGTAGGGGCACTTTTGTATATAAGGACATCCAAGGATGTATTAAACTTGCCAACAGTGAGAAGATTAGTGCAATGACTAAGCACATTGATGTTAAACATCACCACTTATGTGACTTAGTGGAACGTGGTGTACTAGAGTTTGTTTATTGTGAGTCTGAAAAGATGTTAACTGGTGATATGACAAAACCATTGCCAAGAGCCAAGTTTGAGGACTTCAGAACCACAATGGGACTAACAGGATAAGTAGTTGTTGATTGGGGGTGTTGGAGTATGTTTAGTGCAAAAACTCCAGTCCTGTATATGTAAGTGTTTTATTGCTAGGTTTGTGTATTGTCTATAAAGTTAGATAGAAAAAAAACACTCCCAGAGGCTCACACACAGGAAAGACCATGTGGCTATACTCAGTTTCCTGTGTCTGTACATGAGAGGAGAAGCAGCCTACTGATGCTGCACACAGACACTTAAGATATGTATATTCCTGATTCGACAAAGCTTATCATATCTGTACCTGTTTATTGCTAATTAAAGTTTTGTTCTGTTATCAACACACTTTGAGAGTATCCTGCATGATCCTCTGCCAACAGAGGATTACTCCAGATTGTAGGTTTGCTGTAAGAGGTGGATCTTCAGTTTCCTTTTGAAGGTTTCCATGTCGGGCGAGAGTCTTATGTGTTGGAACAGAGAATGGGAGATGCATAGGAGAAATCTTGTATGCTATTATGGGAAGAAGAGATAAGAGGGAGAGGAGAGAAAAATATCTTGTGAAGATCAGCACTGAAGCCGGCTGTCAGAAAAATATAAATTATTTTCCACTGTTCTAGAAAACAACTAGAGCTTACACACTTCTCTGCCTATTTTTGGTTTGTAGGAACACACTATGTCTATTTCCTCACTCTTTCCCCCAGTCATGTATTTACAACCTGGTAGGGTCATAAAAACCTAGCAGAGCTGAATGTGTCATTTCCCTCCAAGAAAAAGTCCTTTGTCTTCAAGAAAACACATTTTATGTCAAATTTAATAATGCACATTTATTCCAAAATTGCATAAATCATATTTTTGGGCTGCTGGCCTTTTTGGGGGTTGCACTGCCCCTCTTACATTCCTGGAAAAGTATCAGAAACCTGGGAAATGAATATCTGCCCACCAGCAAATCACAGATATATCTATCATGTTTAGTGTCAAACAACTGATAAATTCTTCCCCTACAAGAAGAGGTGAATATCTTTCACATGCCATGCTCAACCGCTGAGATATGGGAAAGAGCTGTAATTTTATGAAACTTCACCAGGGCTGAGCCTCTTCCAAAACTCAGCCCCATGAGGTCGCTAGGTAGGGCTAGGTAGGTGGGACAGGTAGTCAATAAAAGCTGAAAATTACTTTCCTTACCATAGCAGATTCAGGTCAGACGACCATTACACTCAGTGCTGTGTGCAGCTTTGCCCAGGTTATAAAGGAAGGCATCATAAATGCAGGACACCAGCCCCAATCGTTAAGAACTAACTAATTTTCCACAATTTCAGCACCTGTCATTGTGGGGTTTTTTTGCACTCTTTTTGTTGCTGTGTGTAGCTGGGCCATAAGGGTGTGTTTGTTCCGGCAGGTAGCAGTGTTGAATGCCATAACAGCCCGCTTTCTGAAATAGGGGTTAATGTAAGAGGCTGGGCATACACTGTGCAAATCTGTGTGAACAGTGCCCTATATGAATCCCATTCTGTTTGCAGGACAACCAGTGGTCACTCCCTCTGTGAGAAAGGAGGTTGCTAGTGATTGGGGCTGGTGTCCTGCATTTATGATGCCTTCCTTTATAACCTGGGCAAAGCTGCACACAGCACTGAGTGCAATGGTCGCCTGACCTGACTCTGCTATGGTAATGGGCCGCTAAGGGCTCACTGCTCAGGACATATAGTGATGGTGACAGTGGACAACCCTGTCAGGTACCATTTCTTATAGAAAGGCTCTCTGAAAGTGCATTTTACAGTCGTATCGTCGCCATTGGTTGAGAGCAGAGGCCTCTCAAGGCTGAGACAAAGGGTCCCAACAGGCCAAAGTGATACAAAGTGCAGAACATAAACGTCCAATCGAACCTATCGAAGGCCTTCTCTGCGTCAAGCCTCAAGAGGACCGCTTCCATACCCTTTCTATTGATCACCTTGACTAAGTCTAGGATGCGTCTGGTGTTGTCTACCGCCTGTCTGAATCGCAAAAACCCCACCTGATGCTTATTAATTAGTTTTGGAAGCCAGTTGCGCAGTCTCTCAGCAAGTAGTTTATTATAGATTTTGAGATCCAAATTTAGTAAGCTTATGGGGTGATAACTCGCACAGTCCACTGGGTCCTTGCCATCTTTAGGAATTACGGCAATGTACGAATGAAGCAGAGAGGTGGGAATATTCCTTCCCTCCATAAAAAAATTGAACATTGGGACCATAAACCAAGGGAGAATATCTCCATAAATCTTATATTATAAATAGCGTAAACCGTCTGTGCATGGAGATTTGCGTCCCAGTAGATTTTTTATAATCTCCCGTAAGATGACACGATGTCAGATAATCATCTAAAACCGTATCCCTCTCAACCAGGGAGGTCTGTAGATCAGAAGGGAGAGAATATAGGTAGGAATAATACTCATATAAGGCCCGTGCCATCCCCTCTGAGTTATAGCGGATAGTACCCATTGAGTCTCTGATGTCGTCTGGGGCATTAGCAGCTGTCTTATCTCTGTTTTTGATCTAGCACTAGTACTGTAATTTAGCATCTCTTTTCATGTGTGAAGAGAGTGCAATGCATTCCCCTCGAAACACGGCCTTAGGCACTTCCCACAGGATCGAGATCAAAGGGGCCGATGGGGCGTTTTCAGCAAACTAATTGGAGAGAGAGTTGCGTAATTTCTCCAGCGTGTCGATGTTGGTCAACAAAGTTTTGTTGAGCATCCAATGCATTTTTCTAGGTGAGGCAATTGAGGTCTCAAGATCCACCCATAGCGGGATATGGTCAGACCATGTAATACTGTCTATGCCCGCCCGGCAAAGGGATCGCAACGTCAAAATATTGCCAAAGAAGTAGTCAATTCTACTATGTGATTGGTGGGGGTGTGAGTAAAAAGTCTATTGTTTTGCCCTAGGATTGTCTATTTTCCACAAGTCATACAGCCCATATTTACAAGCTATTTTGTGAAACCCCATCGAATCACAGGAACCTCCATAATGCTTGAGGGGGTAAGCTTTACATGCAGTCTGTCTAAGTAGTCAGAGAAGGCCAGATTGAAGTTGCCTAAAATTATTTGTGCTTAGCCACGACACGGGTTTAGTCGGGATAGAATAGAAGTTAGAAAACGGATCTGACCTGTGCATATAAATTGCAGAGAAGACCTGGGATCCCCTCCAAGTCGCCCTGGAGTGTTATAGAGCAGTCCAAAGGATCTGACTCAACTCTATTGACTCACAGCCGGCAGAGGCAGGAAATCAGTATGACCACTCCATCGTTCTTATTTGCTGATGTAGCCATAAAGACTTGTGGGTACCAGGTCTGTGCAAACTTAAATTAACTTGTATGTGTCATGTGTGTTTCTTGTAGGAAACTTATCTCGGCCCCAGATTAACACATTTCTCGTAGGGCCAACCTTCTTTTTACTGATGAATTTAAGCCCTTGACATTTAACGTTAGTAACTTCACCATGACGTATCTATAAAGAGCAATATGCTATTAGAAGAGTTTGTATTGTTGTAAAAGGGTATCTCAAGAAAACCTGGGTCCCTAAAAGGCATCAGGCTCTCAAGTGGGACCTAATAATGTAATGGGTTCTACTCACTGTACCCCTGGACCCTCGGCTTTGGCTAAATCTATGGAATCTCTTGGATTTTTTTCAAGCAAGACGTCGAAAAGAAATACATATAAACAATTGAACTCAAACAAAACAAAAGACAATTAAATCTTAACTATATTGGTTTTGAACTGGGGATCTATGGTCCCAGTATAGGAGCTGCTCATAGGTGGGACAGATCTAAGAGTCAATGACCACCCAACTGTTAGTCTGCACCTTCAAACCAGGTATGAGGTATTCGACTCATCTCCTCCAAGGGGGAACACAATCGGCTCCTGCAAGATTCTTGTATACAGGGGCTTTCCTTGCCCTAGGGACCTCGCATATAAAGAAAGGAGAAACTTCACAACTGAAGTAGTTTCCTCCTCGAGAGTAGCATGAATCAGGCAAGAAAGAAAGGGATGAGGAAGTAGGAAAGACGAGAAAGGGAAAATAAAAGGGGGGAAAGCGAGAGAGATAAGGTGAAACATGAAAATCCGAGAGTTATTGATCCTACTCTAGAGAGAGGAAGTCAAATCAAGAAAAGCATTTTCAAACCACAAGAAAGTCATAGTAACAGATTAGGTGTATTCTTCCCATCTGGTGTTCCGTGCGCATCATTTCTGAGGTGGGACCTCCTGCCAGGTCTGTTGAAGAAGGGGAGGGAAACTAGGCAGAGACAAATTGGGTAAATCAGGCGGATCAATATTAAGGATTTGGCAGAAAGAGGGTAGGTTGTCCGGTTGTCTCAAGGTCACCGTGTTGCTTCCTTTTTTGGCTGATAGGCTGAATGGGAAGCCCCATTTGTAGATGATTTTGTTATCTCACAAGCGATAAAGAAGTGGTCACAGTGCTCTTTGTCGTTGCAGAGTAATCAAGGGTAGGTCTTGGTAGAGGTGGATTTTTGCTCCCTTGAAGGTGGGTTGTTTTGATGGGCCAGATTTAGCTATTATCTGTTCTTTTAGTTGACAATCGGTGACCCGACAAATAATGTCTGGTGTGTTGCCTTCCAGGTTTTTGAGTCACAGTGCTCTATGGGCTCTATCCATTTTAATGGGTTGGTCTGGTGGGCGCTGCAAGATGGAGTTAAAGATTGTCCGGAGAGTGCAAGCGACGTCTTCTCTGTCGCACTCCACTGGGACCCCTCAGACCCAGATGTTGTGACATCTCCCTCTGTTGTCTAAGTCTTCCACATGTCGCTGGAGATCTCATATAGTGTTTACCTGTAAAGCAACTTAAGATTGGAGCTGACGAATCAGCATTTGAGCATTATTGTGGTTATCCTTCAATTGATGTATTCGCTGTGACATTGTCTTCACCTCTCAGCGTACTGCTGTGATTTCCGATTGATAGGTATTCTTGACTTCTAAAATTAAGGCTCTAACATCCTGCTGTGTCGGAAGCTGCTGGACATATGACCACCAGTCCTGAGGGGGTTGAGTAGGGTCCAGTGACCTAAGTGGTTGCAAAGTGGTCTTGGTGTATAGAGTCCATAGGGAGAGACTGTCATGTCTCATAAGTATCTAAAGGGGATCCAGGCTCTCTATTTATGTACTGACTATGAGGTGATGGCTGTGGTGGCCTAGGGATCTTTTGCAAGACAGGGGGTTCATCATGCAAACTTTTATAGCAATTTTAATAGTTTGACTACCTGGCGTGGCCAACAGTGCGTTCTGGTTCAGCGTGAAGGGAGAGTGACCTCTTATCAGGATTGGATGAGCTATTTATTAGCATGCCTGTTAGGTCATCTAAATACAGGCTTTCATTACTAGAGCCACTTTCATCCCTGATGATGCATGACCCCAGTGAATAAGAAGTGCAGAATAGGATGGGGGATTTGAATCCTGCTCACTGAGGGTTTGGGGCTCCTATAGTGACTGGGAGTTACTTTTAGAGGGCTGTGACTGCCAAACTTTTTACAGCCCTAACAACAAATCAGAAGGAAAACCGTGGCACTGATGGAGACGACTGCAAAGGCATCTCCAGGCTGACCTCAGCACTCGGTCTCAGGGCGCTGAAAGCAGTAGAGGAGGGAGGCGGGGCTATCTCCACCAGCGCCATCTTTGCTCTTATGTGAATGGCGGATCTGTCTCCCTGCTTCCGGCCTATTTCAGATTCACAGGCAGGTGGCCGACATGGAGGGGGTCACCGGCCGGGCAGGAGTTGACTCACCCGGTGGTCCGGAGCTCTCGGGCAGTGATGCTGCAGATACCAGGGGAGCCGGCATCCCAGTGTCTCTTGTGCAGGGCTGCATAGATGCCGGGCTCTCCTGCGGTCCCTTCACCAAGAAGCCATCCAGGGTGAGTGGGGCCAGGGTCTCGGGGGTCCTTCTGTGATTGTAGCTTTTCTTCCCTATTTTTTGGGGTTTAAGCTTATTTAAGAGGCTAAGTCCCAGGGCAAGGAGTTCTTCCACAGCATGTCCTTACATGGAAAGTTCTGGTCATGCCCCACCCAGTTTCACCTTTTAACCTTTGTGTAACTGACAAATGTGCAGCTAAATATAAACAGTTAGGGCCAGATATATTTGGACAGTGACACAATTTTCGCGAGTTGGGCTCTGCATGCCACCACATTGGATTTGAAATGAAACCTCTACAACAGAATTCAAGTGCAGATTGTAACGTTTAATTTGAAGGGTTGAACAAAAATATCTGATAGAAAATGTAGGAATTGTACACATTTCTTTACAAACACTCCACATTTTAGGAGGTCAAAAGTAATTGGACAAATAAACATAACCCAAACAAAATATTTTTATTTTCAATATTTTGTTGCGAATCCTTTGGAGGCAATCACTGCCTTAAGTCTGGAACCCATGGGCATCACCAAACGCTGGGTTTCCTCCTTCTTAATGCTTTGCCAGCCCTTTACAGCTGCAGCCTTCAGGTCTTGCTTGTTTGTGGGTCTTTCTGTCTTAAGTCTGGATTTCAGCAAGTGAAATGCATGCTCAATTGGGTTAAGATCTGGTGATTGACTTGGCCATTGCAGAATGTTCCACTTTTTTGCACTCATGAACTCCTGGGTAGCTTTGGCTGTATGCTTGGGGTCATTGTCCATCTGTACTATGAAGCGCCGTCCAGTCAACTTTGCAGCATTTGGCTGAATCTGGGCTGAAAATATATCCCGGTACACTTCAGAATTCATCCGGGTACTCTTGTCTGCTGTTATGTCATCAATAAACACAAGTGACCCAGTGCCATTGAAAGCCATGCATGCCCATGCCATCACGTTGCCTCCACCATGTTTTACAGAGGATGTGGTGTGTCTTGGATCATGTGCCGTTCCCTTTCTTCTCCAAACTTTTTTCTTCCCATCATTCTGGTACAGGTTGATCTTTGTCTCATCTGTCCATAGAATACTGTTCCAGAACTGAGCTGGCTTCTTGAGGTGTTTTTCAGCAAATTTAACTCTGGCCTGTCTATTTTTGGAATTGATGAATGGTTTGCATCTAGATGTGAACCCTTTGTATTTACTGTCATGGAGTCTTCTCTTTACTGTTGACTTAGAGACAGATACACCTACTTCACTGAGAGTGTTCTGGACTTCAGTTGATGTTGTGAACGGGTTCTTCTTCACCAAATAAAGTATGCGGCGATCATCCACCACTGTTGTCATCCGTGGACGCCCAGGCCTTTTAGAGTTCCCAAGCTCACCAGTCAATTCCTTTTTTCTCAGAATGTACCCAACTGTTGATTTTGCTACTCCAAGCATGTCTGCTATCTCTCTGATGGATTTTTTCTTTTTTTCAGCCTCAGGATGTTCTGTTTCACTTCAATTGAGAGTTCCTTTGACCGCATGTTGTCTGGTCACAGCAACAGCTTCCAAATGCAAAACCACACACCTGGAATCCACCCCTGACCTTTTAACTACTTCATTGATTACAGGTTAACGAGGGAGACGCCTTCAGAGTTAATTGCAGCCCTTAGAGTCCATTGTCCAATTACTTTTGGTCCCTTGAAAAAGAGGAGGCTATGCATTACAGAGCTATGATTCCTAAACCCTTTCTCCGATTTGGATGTGGAAACTCTCATATTGCAGCTGGGAGTGTGCACTTTCAGCCCATATTATATATATAATTGTATTTCTGAACATGTTTTTGTAAACAGCTAAAATAGCAAAACTTGTGTCACTGTCCAAATATTTCTGGTCCTAACTGTATATATAGAGAAAAACTGAACAGCATCAAACTTAGGTATAAGGTCTGGAGTGCTCAGCCCAAAAGTGTTCTTGCCCAAAACAATATCAACAGTAGAAAAAAAAATCAGGCAGCACCTCCAAATAATAAAATAAAGTGGATGGACGAATAAAAGTATATATTTACCATTAAAATATTATATTTACACATTCCAATCTTATAAAATTATGTGAGGTTTCAGTGGGATCAAAATACTCACTACACACCAAGATGAATTCATTCAGCAGTGTAGTTTACAATATGTAGTCACTTGTAGGGGTTTCTTCTGATTTGGCACCTCAGGGGCTCGATTAGTGGAGCCTCACATGCTATTCAAATGAAATCTGAGTTCGAAAAGCCGAGTCACGCTCCTTCCCATCCCTCCAGTGACGTGCTAAAACAGTAGTTTACAACCAAATATGGGGTACTGACACATTCAGTAAAAATGACATTATAAATTGTCCTATTTTCTGCTATTACCTCTTGAGTGAATTAAAACTTTGAGGCCAAAGTAACATTTTAGCAGAAAAACCCTGTTTTTTGTTTTTGTAGCCCAATCTGTGATGTAGAATGGGCTTCAAAAATGCTTATCATATCAATAGCTGGATTCATTATTGGATTTAGTTTGCAAAATAGAGTCACTTCTACTTTTTTAGCACCTCAAAGGTTCTGGAAATGAAACAGGGCATCCATATTTGGATTTCAAAAATTAAATTGCGTTCTTTATTTTCTGAGTTTTGGATGTGCACAAACAACTATTTTTTGCCACATTTAGTGTATCACTGTGTTTGAAATATATTGCATAACAAATTATCGGGTTCATTTTCTTCTTTTACACATCATTTAGATTATGAATTTTGTGCTAAAACAGTATTTTAATGGAAAAATTTAATTTTTATTTTGACATCTAAATGTTATAATATTTTGGGAAACATCTATAGGTTAAAAATACTCAGAGCACCACTATACAAATCCCCTGAGGGGTCTAGTGCCCAAAATGGGGTTATTTTGGGGGTTCTATTCTTTTGTCAAATGCAACATGGCATTCATAATCTATTCCAGACAAATTTGCGCTCCAAAAATCGAATAGTTTTCTTTCATTTCCAAACCCTGCCATGTGCCCAAATAGTAGTTCAGCTGTTTTTGACCACATACCGTACTACTGCATCTCAATGGTTTACGATATCATTAAAAAGTTAATTTATTTGCATAATTCAATACATAAACGGAAACACATCTATTATACAGAGTCATTACAAACAGAGTGATCTATTTCAATTGTTTATTTATGTTACCGTTTATGATTATGGCTTAAAACCAATCAAAATCCAAAGGTCATTATCTCAGAAAATTAAAGCAGGGAGGTTAAAAACCACACTGCCATATTCCACGAGACATCAAAAATGGGATCACTTGTGTGGGGTCTCCGCTGTTGTGGGGTGGTTTCCGCTGTCCTTAGTACCCCGCAATTGTGACTTCTATTTCAGACAAATTTGTGTTCCAAAATTCATATGGTGCACCTTTCCAAGTCTTGCTGTTTGTTCAAAAATAACTACATGTAGAGCATCACTGCATTTATAAGAAAGTGGACTTTTTAAACTATGGAGGCCCTTTTTTGTGTTATCTCTTGCAAAAGTAAAAATAATTGTGCTAACACAACATGTTTGTGAAAAAAAAAATGAAAATTTCCAATACGACGACATCAGGTTATTAAATTCTGTGTAAATTATGTGGGTTTAAAATGTTTACTTTACCATTAAATAATATCTTTGAGCAGTGTAGTTAAAATGGGGTTACTTGTGGGGACTTTCTGCTGTTTAGGCACCTTAGATGTCCTGCAAATGCGACAGGTAGAACCAAAGAAAAATAAAAAGCAAATGCCCTCAAATAAATAAGTTAATTGCAATAATTCATGAAAATAAGAAAGGGTACTTAGTAACGTTATATTGATACAAATGTAAAAGCCAATCCCACCATGTCAAGGTTACCCCTATACTTGCATTCAGTTACCTTTTTTTAGTTCTCAAACATGACATGGTTCCCGCAATCTAGTTCAGCCAAAGTTTGTGTTCCAAAATTCACATGGTGCTACTTCCCTTCTGAGTGCTTTTATTGCCCAAACAGAGGTTTCTGACACCATGTGGGGTATCAGTGTGCTTAGAAGAAACTGAGTAACAAATTCTGGGTTCCATTTATGCTATGCTTTGTAAAAGAGGAAAAAATTAGAGTTAAAGCAACATTTTAGAGGAGGAAATAACATTTTCTTTTTATTCCACTTTGCATTAAATCCTGTGTAGCACCTTAGGGGTTGCAAAAAATTCCTGATATCAATACTAAAGTGTGGGAGGAGTACAGTTTTTAAAATACCATCACTTTTGGTGTGTTACCCATATATAGGCCACATAAAGCATATTTAAATCTGAATAGGTCCCTAAAGAAACAGACTTTGAAAATGTATTGAAAAAATAAGAAGCTTTTAACCTTTCAAACATCCCAAGGAAATAAAATGACATTTTTGGGGCTGATGTAAAGTAGACATGTGGGAAATGTTATTAATTACTTTGTAGAGTATGAATGGTATAAGGATGTAAAAGTTTGAAAATTGCTAACTTTTCTAAATTTTCACCAAAATTTCAATAGTTTCCCAAACAAACGCAAAAACTATTGACCTATATTTACCACTAACATATAGTGCAATGTGTCACAAAAAAACCTTTAAATTACTGGGATACATTGAAGCATTCCAGAGTTATTACCACATAAAAGGAAACTGGTGAATTAAAAAAAAATTGCCTGATCATTGAAGGTTAAAATTGACTAGATCATTAAAGGGTTAAAGGAAGACCATAGTTTAATCCTATCCTTCATTACTATGAAGATTATCTAAAATAAAATACCTAATATTAGTAAATGTTATGCCCAGAAGGCATGATGATGTAGTGTGGACTCACTAAGTAACTGGTGGTTCAGTGCAAGCTGAGTACCTGATACTCAAGAGGCAGGAGATTGAACTTCATAAAACCAAAGATATTTATTTAAGGAAAGTTTCACAAAGGGGAAATGTGACTGAGGGGAGGACCCTCTGGATCACGACACTGTACCACATAGCAGAGCACCAAGCAAGGTGTACCCTTGTACAGGGATTCCCTGTCACAACACCAAGGTGACCTGAAAGCCGCAAATCTTGGACCAGAAGGGCGACCCTTGCAGACTGGATAGGAGAGACTATGGAATACTGGCTCTGTCAGTGGAGACAATCCGGGAGCCTCCATGTAATCCCGGGAAGGCTGATCCAGCCGGTATTTCTGTCAGAAAAGGCTTGGCCATCCAGGAGTGGAGTTCTGAGTGTCCAGAGGGATCCAGGATAGAGAACAGCAAACAGAGGATTCTGTGGAGACAAGGGTGTTAGTATAATGCAAGGCAACAGACTTCCAATTGCAGACCACAGCAGAGTGCGGCCTGAGCAGGAGGCAAAAATCATACATAATGAAGATGTTGCCCAGGCACCTTCCTAATGGGGAGGGTGCCTTTTATGCACTGAGCATCACAGCAGAGACAGCCCTAATAGAGAACAGGTGGTTTGCTGCTTTAAGTGTGTGCACTAGGTGACGCAGGTTCCTGACAGAGAAAGGAACTGCCGATCATCTGGAACCACAGACAGGGTGAACAGTACCAGTGAGCCTGCGATCTCCTGGTACAGCGGTGACAGGACCTGCAGTTGAGGGCATGACAGTAAATCAGCCTCTATCAGTCATGAGCATTTTTCTTGAAGAGTGGCTGGAAACGTTTATACCACATACAATGAATAAAACATACACAAATTTCACCTTTTCTTATATACATTAAAAGTCGAGATGAGCGGATCTGATAAAGTTCTAATTTGCCAAATCACACAGATTATTTAATTTAAATTTAATTTGCAGCAAAATTCTGTGAATACTCCAGATTCCAGTGCATAATAAATGTAAGATGTTAAAAAACAACCTCTTACCTCACTGCTCATCTCACTGGCCACGCATGATGCTCACTATCCACTCTGATTCTCTACGACTCTGTTGTGCCTCATCTTTGGCTCCATCTTTACTCTATGCCAGACCATTTCGCCGAGCGCAGGCCCAAGATGTCTCGATACATGAGCTGAGACCTTATGAGGACAAAATTACTGGATGCAGGCCCTGGAGTTTACTGTGCATGCACAGTAACATCGTGGGGCCTAATCATGACTGAACAACCCAGCATAAAGTGAATGCCAGGCCAGAGATGGCACCCAACTCACAGAAAATGGGGCAAATATAGAGGCATATTTTTGTTTTGATTTTTAACCTTTTCATGGCCTTTTACTATTGAACAAGATGGCACCCACATTTGGCTGCCATCTTTTTAAATTTGTGTAAAGCTAGTTGTAAAAAATACAAAATCTCCAGAATATACAGATGCAAGAAGCAAAATGAGATAAAAATATCTCCATAAAGCTTGTTCAATATATAACAAGAAGATCCCAGAGTGTGATCTTAGCTAAAAAAGCGTAAACAAATGGAATCATTTAAACATTAATTTTATTGGGTAACCTTAGAAGATAAAGAAATAATGATAAAAAGCAATATACCGTATATACTCTTGTATAAGCCGACCCGTGTATAAGCCGACCCCCCTACTTTTGCCCCCAAAATCTGGGAAAACCTATTGACTTGTGTATAAGCCGAGGGTGGACCCCAGCACAGGTATACAGCCCCCAGCAGTGTGGTATACAGGCCCCCGCAGTGGTATACAGGCCTCCCCAGTGGTAGTATACAGCCCCCAGAAATGTGGTATACAGCAGCCTCCCCAGTGGTACATACAGGCCCCAGCAGTGTTACAGCAGCCTCCCCAGTGGTATATACAGCAGCAGCCCCAGTGGTAGTATACAGCAGCCCCAGAGATATATACAGCAGCCCCAGTGGTAGTATACAGCAGCCCCAGAGATATATACAGCAGCCCCAGTGGTAGTATACAGAAGCCCCAGAGGTAGTATACAGCAGCCCCAGTAGTAGTATACAGCAGCCTCAGTGGTATATACAGCAGCAGCCCCAGTAGTAGTATACAGAAGCCCGAGTGGTAGTATACAGCAGCCCCAGTAGTAGTATACAGCAGCCCCAGTAGTAGTATACAGCAGCAGCCCCAGTGGTAGTATACAGCAGGCCCAGTAGTAGTATACAGCAGCAGCTCCAGTGGTAGTATACAGAAGCCCCAGAGGTAGTATACAGCAGCCTCAGTGGTATATACAGCAGCAGCCCCAGTAGTAGTATACAGAAGCCCCAGTGGTAGTATACAGCAGCCCCAGTAGTAGTATACAGCAGCCCAAGTAGTAGTATACAGCAGCAGCCCCAGTGGTAGTATACAGCAGCCCCAGTAGTAGTATACAGCAGCAGCCCCAGTGGTAGTATACAGCAGCAGCCCCAGGGGGTATATACAGCAGCAGCCCCAGGGGGTATACACAGCAGCAGCCCCAGGGGGTATATACAGCAGCAGCCCCAGGGGGTATATACAGCAGCAGCCCCAGGGGGTATATACAGCAGCAGCCCCAGAGGTATACAGACCCGCCCATTAGTATACAGGGGCCCCAGCTGTATACAGCAGCCCCAGCTGTATACAGCCCCCCCGTGGTATCCAGGGCCCCCCTTGCTGCACCTGTAAAGGAAGATGTCAGTATACTTATCGCTGCCGCCGCCGCTCCGCTGCTCGGTCACCGCGCTGCTCCGGGTCTTCATGCTTCCTGTTCCTTCTCCGGCGCTCGAACAATGACGTCATTTCCTGAGCGCCGGAGAAGCAACAGGAAGCATGAAGACCCGGAGCAGCGCGGTGACCGAGTAGCGGAGCGGCGGCGGCAGCGATAAGTATACTGACATCTTCCTTTACAGGTGCAGCAAGGGGGGCCCTGGATACCACGGGGGGGCTGTATATACGGGGTGGGATACCACGGGGGGGCTGTTATACATCAATTACCGTATATACCCGTGTATAAGCCGAGGGGGGACTTTTCAGCACATTTTATGTGCTGAAAAACTCGGCTTATACACGAGTATATACGGTAATAACTACTGAAAAATGGGGACTGCAAACCACCATGGTGTAATTGGACGTAAAATTCAATTAGTACAATGCTATACATATTGGGATAACCAAATATTAATAGAAGTGAATATTAATAATTATCAAAGACAATATATTCTATATAAAATGTGTATGGTGCTAAAATTACATATATTGGATTAAGTCCCAAGATACTATCCAACAGAGATGTAGAGGCAGAAAAAAATATTAAGCCTGTATGTGGTTATAAGGTGCAAAGGGAAGGCAACTGGAGTGTATCAAAGATTAAATAAATAATTAAATCATAAATATACATATAATCAATATGACCAACGGTAAAAAGTGGTAGTAACTATCTAGAATAAATATATTGTACTATTCCAAGAAAGTGAAAATGACTAATGGATATGGTAATAGAAATAAATAATTCAATATCTGAATACAGTGCCTATAGTGAGATCAAGTGGTAAGAGACATATTACTAATAGATGTATAGATCTATGAAAGATAAACCATATAAAGACAATGGTCAATGGACAATGGTTGTATAAATGAGGTCAGAGATAAATATATTGATGTAAAGATTTATATAAGAGTGGCTAAGGGAAAAATCACATCAATCTTCCAGTAATAGAAGATTAAGATACACAACAGAAGCTGTTAGTGAGTAGAAAATACCTGAGTATGGGTAAAGTGAAAGTGGCATGCGTTCCTCCGCCCTCACGCATGTTTCACCCTGCTTCTTCATAATCATAGTATCATACAAAATTTATATATTATAATTATTAATAGTGATTTTTATTCGGTTATCGCAGTATAAATAACATTGTGGCTTGCTGTCCCCATTTTTGAGTAGTTACCATATTGATTTTTATCCTTATTTCTTTATCTTTTAATGTTACCCAGTGAAATGTATTATTTTAATTGATTTCACTTTCCAAAGCTTTTTTTTAGGTAAAGTCATAATCTTAGTTCTTCTTTTTATGTAAAATCTCTAGATTGTAGATTTTTGAAAAATGTTAATAGAATTAATCTCCACTTGAATATTTTTGCATATTTTTACTTTGAATAACTCTAAGTCAGAAGTACATTTGTTTTGATTGAGGGTGTTTTTCACATGATGTCTTCACTGAGTATTTTTATGAACTGTTTAAAACCAATTTTAGGAGTAAATTATAAGGGAAGGAAAAGTACTTAAAGAATAATTTTACCTGCACAACATACCACTATTAGGCTGCATATAATTTCGAACTAAATTGTTACTGAGAACTTGGTTAATTTGTTTAGTGTATTGTCAACATACTTGAAATGTATTTTTCTGATATGGTTTTACTTCTTAGAGCGGCTTCACACTGCGTTCAGGTCCGGACCGGGGCTGTCAGGGATGAACCTGACAGCCCCGGACTGGATCAGCACACAGAACGGGCGAGCTAGCCGCGGTCCTGACCTATCAGCTGCGGCAGCTGCGTGCGGCCGCACACCGGACCAAAGGGCAAATTAGCCCTCCAGTTCTGTGTGCTGATCCAGTCCAGGGCTGTCAGATTCATCCCTGACAGCCCCGGACCGGACCTGACCCCAGTGTGAAGCCGCCCTTACTATTCACATATGTTAGTCTCTGTAAGGCTGGGGTCTACTGGCGTATAGCATCTGATGCAAGAGAATCAGATGCTATATGCTATAGACACAAGTGCGGAGAAGATAGCAAGATTAACTTTTCCATCTTCTTCTTTGCCGGTCTCGGCGTATTTTGGAGTGCACTCAGATGACATCAGAGTGAAGTCCAATGTTTCACACACTCCCATGGACGTATATGGGTGTGTGATCCAATACACACTTCAAATCATGACATGCAGTAATTTCTTTCTCACGACGAATAGGCATGAGAAATTGGCACTTCTCCACAGTATAACTTAGGAGCTGACAATCTGATTTGATATCTGATAATCTTAGGCCAGTTTCACACTTACGTTCAGTATGCAGTATATGTAAATGCAGACAAACGCATGCGTACCGTGTCCCTATGTTTAACATGGGGACGCATGGTACCTGCGTTTGGCTACGTTCGCATGTGTTGCATTCGGATGCGCATATTCTTGGCTGCCTCTGAATGCAACGTGTTGCATTTTTTCTGCATCTCAGGAGGCTTGCTTTGTACGCAAGCTTCCTGAAGCAAACAAACAATGCAAGGCAGTGAATGGAGACTTACTGCCATCTGCAGATGAACATAGCAAATGCAGTGTTTGGTTTTTCTTTTTTTTTAGTTGTGACAAAATCCAGCTCCTCCTAGGCCATTTACCGGTCTGGACAGTGCAAAGTCTCTCTCTCTCACTCTCTCTCTCCCCTCCGGCCGCTTTATCATAGTTTTCAATGGCCGGCAATACATTACTATGGCCAATAATTCTGTCAATGCATTCAGATAATCGACGCTGCATTGACAGAATTATGTGTGCGTTTTGGCATGCAATTGCGTATGCGGATGATATGCTGCGTCCCCAAATGCAAATGTGAAAGTAGCCTTATAAAACATCGGATGGCACTCAGCCATGTTATATGGTGGTGTGAGTGAAACTTTACACAGAGTCACTGATGTATCTGATAAGTGTGTCTAGCCTGGTATTTCCACTTTGTAGTTGGAAAGTATCATGTCTGCAGATCTCTACCTTGTAGCATTTACTTGTAGAGTTCTGTAGTCATATCATCTCCATAAACCTGAGTGCATAAATTATTTGAGGAATAGTCATTCTTGAAGAAAGTTTATAGTTTAAGCAAATTAAATATTTTAGTAACTTTCTTTACTTTATTTACAAAACCAATGCAAGACTCTGTGTTGTTATTCAATTGTTTCAGTGTTCAAAGAAAACAAAGATAAAGATTGTACAAACATCCCTTTTGTACACAATACTCAATGTACACAAATACTCAATGTGTGCACGCGTCCCATATGGACTCGTGCACACATTGAGTATTTTAGTTTTTTACCTAATACAGAAGTTGTGACGTGTCTATTATACTTCTCCTCTGGTTGTTTAACTCCTGGTTTTGGTTACAAATACTGAAGTAAAATACTCACTAAATACTCAATGTGTGCACGTGGCCATAATGCTTATTGTTATATTTATTGGGTTAAGTGAGTTGGATCTGGCATAAATAAAGGTTCAGTCCAATAGTTTTAAAATATTATCTACTCTAAAGAAAAAAATATGTTGAGATGTGTATCTAAAAGAGTAATCTGAAGGAAGGCAAGGCATTTGTTTCTCCTAATTTCCTAATTTCCTATCTATTTAACTGATCTCCGGTGCTCACGTGACAGCCCGGAGTCCTTGCTTGACCGCGGAGCTCTTCCGAGTCGTGGTTGGCAGGCGCTGCCAACCTCACACAGTCTGCATTTCAGAGAGATACCGATGAGCTGCAGTTCATCGGTATCTCCCAGAAGTGATTGGACTGTGCAGCAGGGTGCCTCTCTAAGAAGCTGTGTAAAAGTAAGAATGAATTAAAAAATAAAGTTTTTAAAAATATGTAAAAAAAAACATAAAAGTTCAAATAACCCCCCTTTTTCCCCATTCACAATAAAAGTATTTTAAAAAAAATACACGTTTGATATTGCAGCGTTCAGAATGGCCCGATCTATCAATATATGAAATCAATTAACGAGAGCCGTAAATTGCGTAACGTAAAAAAAGGTCCAAACGCCAAAATTATGTTTTTTTTAGTTGCCACAACATTGCTATAAAATGCAATGACGGACAATCAAAACAGTGCATCCACCCAAAAATTGTATAGTTAGAAACATCAGCTCAAGACGCAAAAAATAAGCCACACAGCGCCAGATCACGAAAAATGAGAACAGTATGGGTCGCACAGCATGGTGCAAAAAGTGAAATTTTTCTTTCCAAACTTATGAATTTTTTTTCGCCACTTAGATACTAGTAAAGGTATACGTTTGGTATCTACGAACTCGTACCGACCCAAGGCATCACAGCATCATGTCAGTTTTACCATATAGTGAACCTTGCGACTAAACCATGAATGAACCATATAGTGAACATGGTGAATAAAAAACCCAAAACACAAATGTGTAATTGCACTTTTTTTGCCATTTCACTGCATTTAGAATTTTTTTGCAATTTCCCTGTACACTATATGGTAAAAGAAATTATTGCATCTGAAATTACAACTCGTCCCTCAAAAAACAAAAAACAAGCCATGATGTCTAAACTGACTGAAAAATAAAAAAGTTATAGCTTTTGGAAGCAGGGGAGCAAAAACAAAAATGAAAAGGGAAAAATTCCAAGATCATGAAGGAGTTAAAATTGGGAAAATGAATTGGTTAAAAACCACGCTGCCGTATTCGATGACACATCAAAGGGTGATTATAATATTGATTTATTACTCAATGTGTTTCAGGGTTCCCAGAAACGCCCTGAAACATGGCACTATTACATTGATTTTTGATAATATTCTAATTCATTGAGACGCACTAGGAAATGTACTGTCAAATTTCATTGTAAAATGTAAAGAGATTTCACAACAAAGTCTGGAAGGTAGCCTCAAAATGTGTTAAGATTATTTTCTAAGAAAAAGTAGTGTTATACGTCGACAGAAGGTTCACGTACTATATTGTACATTGGCTGGAGACTATGGCTCATCTTAGCAGTACCTTATAATTCCATTTTCAAGGTTTTCATGCATACTCACTCAGCAGATACTGAGATCATAATATGAACTGCCCATAAGCTAGTCATGATGTTTTTTGTAGGGATATAGAATATTTTTTAGAATTCTTTTATCATGGCTGTAAAAAATTGAAGCAGTAAAATTGTTAAACAACATACGTGGAAATAATTTCACGCAATTAAATATATTACCAGTCATTTAGACTTACTGATTTCCCCGATTTGTACATCACTCTATCTGATATATGTGCCTTGGCTACTTTTATTTTGGTTTGTTTGCTGTTTTTACGGCACTGTTCATGTTGGACTTTAAATGCGCATTTCACCTCTTAAAAGTTTTAGGAGCGATGTCAGCTGAGGTTGCAGCTTGACACATTGCTGTCAGGTTGTTCTTTTTTTCTTTCTTGATGGAACAGAAATCTAATTCAACTGTGGAAAAAGGTTTTTTGCGTATTCACCTACAAATAGAGTTATTCACATGAAGTAATAGAAACTTGTTAGGACACAGTGCCTTAAATGATCAACTTTCTTTGTAACATAACAATAGATACGCATTACTTTTTGTACATCGAAAATGTTGGTTTTGTATGTGGAAGAAAAGTCTAGTTACAACTCTGGAATGCAAATATTAGCTTATGCTATAAAGGTGTAGTTATTTTTTACTTTGGTCAGTTTCTGAAATATACAATTCACAAATTGGGGGAGGTGTTTCACTGTACCCAGTGTTGCCTCCTATCTGGTGCCACAAATCCCTAGTCTTGGATTACTATAACAGGTCTTATCTAGACCCTCCCTAGGAAAAGTCCATTTTAGTTATAATGCCGTGACTGAATCACACTAAAGTATCATTGCAAAATGTATAATTTTATTTTTAATTTTCAAATGCAGACAATAAACATTTAAAAAAAAAACTATTGGATATGTTTCATGTGGGATATATGAAGAGGTATCAAAGATGATAACTACAAAAGAGTGCTCTCAGAAAGGTGGTTTTGCCAGGTTCAAGATATATACATTGTTATGACTTGTCCATATATAAAACAATAGATCATAATCCAAGGTAATTCCCATAAGTATTACTTGTCAACAGCAAGAACCTAAAGTTCTCCAACACAAATGAAAGAATTGTAATGGCTCACAATGGGATGGAGGTGCTTCTATATGTCCAGAACTGGTCAGCTATGTATATGAATCTATGGACACGTGGTCAATAGGAGGAGCTCCCTTCCCAAAGATTTCCTGGTGAAAATAGATGTTTAACTCGTTTGAGGTATATGTAAGCGACTTGTCATATCTCAAACCCTCCCTCCATAACACAATGTTAATTGAGATAGTAAGAATCATAGGGATGTCACGGGTGTGTCAGGAGGCACGGATGAGACTGTAGAGGCCACTCGCAGAAGCTCCCAGTGTTTGGTCAAGCAGTCAAAATCCTAAGAAAGTGTCTCTGTCACTTTAAGAGGCATTCCCCATTTAGTTAAAGCTGGAGGTCACTTGGACCCAGCTGATTCCTTACCTGGAGCCACAAATATATTCCCCTTGACTCCCAGGATGCACTGCTGGTGATAGCTGTTCACGTGTTCCTGGTTACATCATAGCTCAAAGCAGTATTTCCTGGAGCCTGTTGGTTTGCTGCTTGGATCTGCTCAAGCTAAGTGTATCTTCTCTGTTTGTTTGTTTCCCTTGTGTGCTTCTCTAGTTGCTAAACGGGCTGACTAGTGATCACCCGCTCTGATCCCTGTGTAGTGGTAGTCCATGAACAGTCAGGGAATAGGTATCCTGGTGACGACAGTTGCGGAAACTGTATAAGGAGATTAGGGGAGCCAGGTGTCAGCGCTAGTTTTTCTAGGGGTCACCATCCCCCCTTTTTGCCCTTAGCATCAGGGACTCCTTTTTCCCCCCATCATCGTCCAGCTCTTGGTGTCTCCCTACATCCAGCGTGACAAGGGATCCATGTTGATATTACCCATATGGAGGAACCTGTGCGCTGCCACCTGTCCTGGACTCACCCGCTCGACGTCCGTTTCGTAATCTTCCTCAAGGGGTAGGGAGTAGAGTGTTTGTAAAGGAAGCCATGTTATATAGTGCCTCATCAACGCGACTCGGAAGTAACGTGTAATTGCCAGCGGCCTTCATATGGGATACTGCGAATGTCCGGGGAATGTCCTCTTGATGACGTCATCGCCAAAGCCGCTGGGTGCATACACTCGGACCCACGCGTGAGCAGTTCGAGCAGCCGGCAATTATAGGAGAGACAACATTGTAATGGGCCAGAAAAACAACAAAAAAGTGCCTTTCATGATAGTGCTAAGTGTGACCCGGACATAGTGAGAACCGAAAACCTATTGCGAGCCAATACTTGTGCAATAGGGGAAATGAAAGAGAAAACCCAATTTGCTAAGGGAACAGTTACTACACCATGTCACATCATTTTTTAAATATTAAATGTCCATAAGACAATCTTCACAGCTGTAGCGGCCACCATCATAAACATCTGATAAATGTATCAGCACTATTGTACATCGCTGGAAAGGACTATCCAGGATGACCTCATGACTAAAAAGTAATAAAAACACACATAATTAAAATGAAGCAATGATAGGAAATATTCTAAAACTATAAGGGTCAGACACCTAGCAGTGTCAATCCATTTGAGCTAAGGTTTTCTTTAAATTACCACCACGAATACCCCCCCTCCAATCTATCAATCCCGATTACTCTGAGTCCAGTTGAGTCACAATTCTGTAGTTTTTTTTTTTTTTTAAAAGGCTGCGTCACACAACAAAATTTCGAAATACTTCTCATGTTGATTTTCAATACATTGTCTTGTACTGTGATGGCAGCTGATTGATCAGATTGATTGATCCTGACTTGGAGTGTGAGATCAACCAAATTTTGGACTGTAAGAAGGTTAATTGGAGCCTGTTCTACTTGATATATAGAAAGGATATGGTCCCGATGAGTAATGTTGGATCTGTAAAAAGAATATTAATGATCCAGTTTTGCTGTGCAGATATCATGCCAAACATCTTCTTCCTTCATCCTAAAGAGGAAGGGGATACTATTACTTAACTGTCTTAGCTCCCTTCCTGTGTGGCCATGCTCTCTGTTGTGTTTTGTGGTGGAGATATGTTTCTTTTTTTATTCTTCACCTCCAAGAAAGCTGGGTCCCACTCTGATTAACCTCTGATCAAACCCTGATCAGAGTCTGATTAGCATAATCAAATCATTCCTTGCAGATGGAAAAAATACATTCTGGTGAACCTATCCTTAAAATGTAACTTTAATTTCCTTAAAAAAAATATTAACCTCTGTAATAGTAGTGTCTTGGCCGTCTCCCACCATTTGATGCGAGATCACGAGCCGAGCTTGCATCATCCCCCACACATGCCACCTGATCTGCTAATCTGAAGTGTAGTGACAGCACTGATTGGATTAGCAATTCAATTGGTATTCTTAACTCTTTGGATTGCGCTGTCAATCACTGATGGTGCGATCCAAAGCATGATGGTGGGGATCGCATTATAGAGCCGCCGATGCGATTAGGGAACAGAGCGTTCCCCACTGTGGTGCCTTTGGATTGCACTGTCAGTGATTGACAGTGCAATCCAAAGGCTTAACAATGCCAGTCGGATCGCTGATCCTATGCATTGCTATGACAGGCTGGGATCAGCTGAAGACTCCAGAAGCTGTCATGAATCACTTCCTGCCAGCAATGCCTGAGCTGCTTTGCAGAAAGTGATCATTTGTGCTATGCAGAGAGATGTGGAAGCATCTCTTTGCCTAGCAGAAGTGATCATACTTTGCAGTGCTTAGGTGCTCTGAGGGGGCCCTTGAAATTCAAGGAAAAATTAGAAAATGTTTTAAAAAATAAGAAAAAAAGAAAAAAACACAAAAGTTCAAATCAACCCCCAACTGAAAATAAAACTATTAAAACATATATAGATACACATATTTGGTATCCTCATGTTCAAAAATACTCGATCTATCAAAATATAAAATCAATTAATCATATTGGTAAACTGCATAATGAAAAAAGTCCAAACGCCAAAATTAAATTTTTTTGGTTGCCACAACATTGCAATAAAATGCAAAAGCAGGTGATCAAATCAACGTATCTACCCAAAAATTGTATCATTAGAAACATCCACTTAAGGGCCACGTCACACACACAGATATTTGTGCAGATATTGTTCGCAGATCTCTGGTTGCAGTGAAATCATGGACACATTGTTACATTTGTACACAGCCACAAAATGGAACATTGTGTCCATGATTTCACTGCAACCAGAGATCTGCGAACAATATCTGCACAATTATCTGTGTGTGTGACGTGGCCCTATGTCACAAAAGATAAGCCATCACACAGCCCCGGATCCTGAAAAATGAGAGCTCTATGGATTGCGCAAAATGGTACCAAAAGTGCAAATGTTTTTCTTTAAAAATATCTGATTTTTTTTACCACTACTTAGATAAAAGTAAAGGTATACATGTTTGGTATCTATGAACTCATACCAACCCGAGGCTTCATACAGACATGTCAATTTTACCATATAATGAGCATGATGAATAAAAACTATTGTGTAATTGCACTTTTTTTGCAATTTTGTCACACTTGGAATTTTTTTCCATTTTCCTGCACACTATATGGTAAAATAAATTATTTAATTTAAAAGGACAACTCGTCCCGCAAACAACAAGTCCTCATATGTCTATATTGAAAGAAACATAAAAAAGTTATGATTCTTGGAAGAAGGGGAGGGAAAAAACGGAAAATGGAAGATTGCCTGGGATGAAGGGGATAAAGGCAGCACATGGAATTTCTTATTTTGATGACTTGAGGTCCTCACCCGTATGGTAAAAAATTATTATAAAGCCTGCAGCTATTGTATGAGTTGCGCAACCAGAGCGGTGTACAAGTTTAATAGTAAGTCTATGGGTCCATACGCATCTCTGTGAGAGCGATTTTGCAGGCCCACACACTTACTAATTAACCCATACATGGCTGTGTGTGCATAGACCATGTAGGAGCCTAGAAGTTCAGACCAATGTTTGACTGCATAGTCATTATTACAGGACTCAAATCCTCAAGAATTAGAAATACTATGCAGTGCCAAAAATATAAAAAGACTTTTTGTCTTGGAGTTTGTTTCACCAGTTCTATTAGCTGGCAATCATCTCTCTAACTATTCTTTGCTTTTACAAGCTGCATTTAGTTTACATCTTGACTCAGACCTGCTGGTATCTCTTCTTCTGCTGTAAGCATAATAAACTCTTCCCTGGAGCATTATAAATGGTGGCCAAAACAAAGTATATCATGTCTCTAAGCAAGTTTACTGCTGCCAGTGGATATCCATTTATTTGCTGATTGTATTTCATCTGCTGTAGGAATAATAAGCTCTGGTCTGAAGCTGCTAGCTCTGGACAGCCTACACTTTAAGGCCTTGTATATGTCCACAGACCTATTTCTGTATCAACTGGTTTTTCCTGCTTAGGCTAGGGTCACATTAATGTTTTCAGCGCTGCCCGGGGGTCACGTAGAAAACTTAGTTTTTGGCAGCATAAACGCAGTGCTACCGCCATGGTAGTGCAGCGTTAATGCTGACCATACTAACCTATGGCCCTGCCCCTAATGCGGCTCCGACGCTGTCATCAGATGGAAATTTCGTGAGATTTCAACCAGATGCTGGTGTCGGAGCTGCGTTTAATACTATTTTTTCTACTGATTTTAAAATTATATTCAGTTCAGACTACAGAAACACTGGGGTGGGAGGATTTGGAGGGAACTGGAAACAGTTTAAATTATTTTCGTATTATTTTCGCATTACCTACAGACCTTTTGATAATGAACTTAAGAATTGTGAGAATTAGTACTGTATGTTCACATAGTGGCTGTTTTGTAAATGAGCTGGAGTTGTCATCATGTAGTCACCAATGCCTGAAGCCAACTACAATAGGCATCCACACCCAGTGAATGAGAACAATGTAGCTTCTGTGTACCAATCACTACACATCATTTTGGGTATGTGCTCACTATCTGGAGGTGCTGTGTCTTGGACTCACCATCTGCAGTGGGTGCAGGGTGGCTTCTCCCCGTGTACACCCGATGGTGACCGCTTCTGATTCCGCAGTATAAAATGAACATTCTGCGGAGATGCGGAAGTCTTGACACACACACTGCAGGTGAAAACATGGTGTGAAGCAAAGTGAGGATGGGATTTCTACAAATCCAATTCACTATGCTGCTACTGCACAACACAGTGTTTTGGATACAGTGGCAAAACACTGTGTCCAAAATGCTGCAAGTACAGATCAAGTGTATGCACTCTTATACTGCCGTTATAGATCGCACCAATTTTCTATCACCACCTTTTTTTGTAACAATGATTGCTTTTGGTTTACATGTGCACCTAACTTTTTGGGTTTCTAGGAGCTTTGACCATCCAATTATTATTAGTATGTACATATTTTTTAAGAAGTAAGACTAGTTATTAGTCTTATAAAAAGAAGTACTTTTGTCTATACAAGAGTTTCTAGGTAACTACATTTTCATAATTATGTGGCGTCTCAAAACCTTAAAGAGGACCTGTCACCCCCCTGCTGCATGGCAATCTAAATGCAGCACTGAATGCAGCATGTCTGCTGCATTCAAGGAAGGGGTCCCCCATGTGTTTGTGTGCTGTGTACCCCGAGATATAGCCTTAGGAAAACTCACTGTTTGAAGCCATGAGGGCATTCCCTGTGGCTGGAGTGAGCTCGATTGATGGGGGGCCATTCCCTCCCCCTCTGCTTCTCTGTGCCACCTCTGGTTGTGCTGTACAGAGAGGCAGGGGTAGGAAATCACACCATCAATCGAGCTCACTCCAGCCACAGGGACTGCCTTCATGGCTTCTAACAATGAGTTTTCCTAAGGCTATTTATCGGGGTACACAGCACACAGACACATAGGGGACCCCTTCCCTGAATGCAGCAGACATGCTGCATTCTGTGCTGCATTTAGATTGCCATGCAGCAGGGGGGTGACAGGTCCTCTTTAAGCTTTGATTGTCGTAAACCTCAACAACCCTGCTGTTCTGTTCGGTTTAAAATGATCAAATTTGAAGTTTTTGATTTCATTTTCCATTTGTTTATGAACAACCATGTTCACATACAGTATAATAATGCAATAGGTATTAACATAAAATACTTAGTTTAGCTAAAAATCAAGACTTTAATAGGTCCAGTCAAAAATGACAGGAACATTTTTAGTGTATAGTAAACTAAAAAAGAACAGCAGGGTTAAAGGCATTGTCCGGTCTAAAACTGATAATTCTGCTGTCACTCTATTTGACTGCAGACTCTTCAATCCTCCCAGCACATGTACTGTGCGCTGAGAGGATACACTGGTTTCTAAGCTGGAAACGGCCCTCAGTTATGCAGTATGCATGTTCCAGGCAAAAACATTACTAGGGGCCTCTCTCAATACAAGTGTATGGAACCGGCATGTCCGACTAGTGGGTGTGGTCATCTCGTGGGTGTGGCTTTGCTCCATTCACATGTATTGACCATGGTCATGCCCACTAGTGAGGTTCAGCCTGGGAACATACGTACCGCATGATTGCGGTTCATTCCCGGCTCAGAGCCCCCAAACTGTTGCAGCGCAAACTGCGTGTGCTGGGAGGATTGATAAGTCACATAAACGGACTGCAGAATTATCATTTTAGACATGACAACCCCTTTAACTATTGCTAAAAAGCTCGCTCCTAAATTACATTACTCTATTATTGTGTATTGGATAGTTTTGGGGTTTGAGACAGCTAGTACAAAGCAGTAGTTACACTTCTTTCTCATTTTTGTCAATCACGGCAGATCCAGCAGTTTAATTCCCAATGTGACTTAAGGCCCAGTTACACGGCACGACATTGAAACGATGTCGGCAATGATCTCGGGGGCGCGCAGTCATTTTTGACATCATTTCAACATTGCAGGTGAGATGTCACACGTCTTGAAATCGTGGACAACTCACCAACGATGTTGTGAGCAGGTGTCATTTGCAAACCCCGCAAACGATCACTGCCCATTGCTGTAAATGGACGAAGTCGTCCATGACATCGTTATCGCGGTGTCACACAGAACGATGCAGCAGTTTACTGGAGTTGAGATCGTCAGGATTCCCAACATGTTGGTAAACCTGTCAACTCCTATCCAACGATTTATCGTTACAACTTGCCCGAGTCACACGCAACGAGGTTGCAACGACGTCGCTGGTATGCCCCAAACTGTGACGTATCAGCGATGGCGTTTATGGTCATGTGCGGCACTTGCGATATTGCCTGATCCGGCACTTAAGTCAAAAAAACACTGCTACCGTGTTTCCTCGAAAATAGGGCGCCCCCCGAAAATAAGGCGCCCCGGGGATTTGGCCAGGATGTCTAATATAAGGCACCACCCTGAAAATAGGACGTGGCAGGCAGGCAAAAAAAAAAAATTCATACTCACCGACTCAGCTGCCTCTGCCGCCTCCATTGTTCTACTGGAGCTTGCCGCCACCACCACCACCGCCGCTGCTTGATGTCACCCGGTGTGTGTACATAGCCAGGCACCACAGATGTAAGCCATCAGCCAATCAGGCGGTTGCTGGCGTCTGATTGACCGCGGCATTACCGTACATCTCCTGTACAGAGGTCATCTGCACCGCTCAGCGTAGATGTACGGTAATACCGCGGCCAATTAAATGCCAGCAGCTGCCTGATTGGCTGATGGCTTATCATCGTACATCTACGGCGCCCAGCTATGTACGCACCGGGGGACATCAAGTGGCGGCGGCGGTGGCAGCGGTAAGCTCCAGAAGGCTCCAGTGATGTGTCTGACTGTGTGTGGCTGTGTGTGTGGCTGTGTATGTGTTTGACTGTGTCTGTGTGGCTGTATATGTGTGTGGCTGTGTGTGTGTTTGACTGTGTGTTTGACTGTATGTGTGTGTGGCTAGAGGGATGTTGGAGGATGATGGGGGCTACAGAGGGACAGTGGTGGATGATGGGGTCTACAGAGGGATAGTGGAGGATGATGAGGGCTACAGAGGGATAGTAGAGGATGATGGGGGCTACAGAGGGATAGTGGAGGATGAGTGGGCTACAGATGGATAGTGGAGGATGAGGGGGCTACAGAGAGATAGTGGAGGATGAGGGGTCTACAGAGGGATAGTGGAGAATGATGGGGGCTACAGAGGGATAGTGGAGGATGATGGGGGCTACAGAGGGATAGTGGATGATGCTTAATATAAGGCGCCCGCCCCCGAAAATAAGACATGGTGCAACTTTTGGACCAAAAATTAAAATAAGACAGTGTCTTATTTTGGGGGAAACATGGTAGCAGTGTTTTTTTCCTTTGCTGCAAGTGCAGGATTTGCCAGATCTGGCAAAACCGCAAGTGCTGCACATGACCGCAAGTCCCATAGTTAATGAATTGGGCTTGCTGCAAATGAGCCATTACGTGGCAGATACGGCAAAACTACTGGATCTGCCACGATAGACAAAAATCGCTGATGTGAAAGCAGCCTTACTGAACTCCAATTTTCATACAAATTAATTTGGTCAATTACCTAAGAAACCTGAGATCACATGAGAAATTTGTAAAACAACCTTCTGGATTTCCTTTTTGGTGATTGTATGAGTCTGTTTATGCAATGTATTGTTTTAGAAACTAAATCCCAATGTCTAGTGTACCATGAACTGAAAGTTTCTTTCAACACACACTGCAGCGGTGGCTTGGCGTTTCTCCAAGCTCATAAACTTGGTATGCGATCAAAAGGTTGTGACATAGCTCCAAAAGATTAATAATTCTCGCTTTAGAAAAAACAAACAAAGCCACAAGACAAATGAATATGCTTCTGTTTTGCAGTATGTGACCTGAGGTGGCATAAACAAGCCGTTCCAAACCTGACTTTGCTCCTATTACTTTACATAAATCTACATTTGCAATTAATTTTGCTATTCCCTCATTTTCGTAATTAGACCTTAATTAAATCTTCTAATGTGAGAAAGCTGATGATGTGCTCATTCTTCTTGGAATGTTGTGGGATACTTTCTCTCCTGACTGGTTTTATTAAAAAAGACCAACAATACATTTTCTTCAGCCGCAGAACAGTTGCCATAGAGATTATTCGTGCAGACCGGACAAATGTCTTTGCTATAGTACAAGATGATTCAAAACTAAAATTTAATTTTATCCTGAGGAATGTATTAGTGACTTATAAAACCTCTATATCAGACAATGAAAAATAAAAATAGAAAAAAAACTTTTAAAAAATAAAACCAATTTATTTTCAATAACTCTATTGATTGCTACTTAAAACCATCTACAACTTTACCTTTTTGTGAATAGGTCGACTTTTAAGATTTGATCGATTCTAACCTTCCCTCCAAATTTCTCCTCCTCTTTGCATTTCTTTAATTTTTAATTAAGCTTTATTAAAAAATTGTAATCTTCATGCATGGGAGGTACAATGGTAAATAATGAACTCAGCATTACATGTAAAAGGGAACTTGATAAAAACAGGTTTCTTAACAATTTTATATAAAAATTGTAGTTAATTCAAAATGGAAATTGAGATTTAAAAACGAGAAGCAAACACGGTATGGATAACTGCATGGCTACGTCTACAATGGAGCATGGTGTAATGTACATTGCTTTACAGAAGACCATGTAATCATTTTTTTCCTCCAACTGATTTGCTATCGACTATGTTTCCGTTCGCCTTCAGGATATATTGCAGCTCAGACAGAATCAAGTCAAAATGTTCAGGCGAAAAACAAAAGAGAATTTCTCACCTCTAAAATGGATTAGATCAGCTGTTTTAATTATTCCGGAGAGGGAGAGACAGTGACCAACTGACTCGCACATCCTCGAAAAAAAAATGATATCCAGTCCTGTGAGGATGCCATATGCTCTGTGTTTTGAGGCAAGCTGCCTACAGTACAGTGCAATTACAAACAGACTGGAGGCTACACTAAAATTTGATGAAAAAATGCCAGCAGAGAACAATGTTTCAGGGTTTTCTTAATTACTAATGGAGACAAACAGCTACATTTTAGTTATTAGTCACAACTTAAGTTGGTTAAAATGCAAATTCCGGCATCCCTTCTCCTGCAAAGGGACATATGCATAGTTACAAAACAATTACATTTTTTTATGACTGGGATTATTCCCGCTGGCCTATCAGTCGTTAAGAATCTTAAAATTCTTTGCCATGGCTTTAAATAATACATCTATTAGTAGTGCGCTATCATACCCTGCTGCTTAAGATGTATCTGATAAATTGAACATTTACTCCAGTCTAGACATAATATTGCCTTCCAGGCACTTGCAATATTGACAATTATGTTGTCATTTTGAAAATTACACCTATCTAAACTATGTACATGCAAAGGCATTGCACTTTTTCTTTCACTGATGCAGCTGAATAACAAGCCTATGCCTGTAGGCTATGAAAAATTTAAAATTGTCAGCTTTTTCGACTGCATTTTTTTTTCATTGCACTACTGTAGAGGTGCTTTAAAAGTAAGTCCCCTACCCCTAGTGTTATACTGAGCATCCAGCACTTTCATGCTTTTTTAGTGGTGCTCTGGTCGGTCTGCGACAAAAAGTGACTAGCCAGGGGTTCTAGTTTTTCATGGAGTTCGCCAGAAGTCAATTCAATATATCACTATGAGAGCCTTGTTCTCGTTCTCATAGAGATTGTCCCATCTCCAAAACAGCCTGCCCCATTGACATCTGATTCTGTCACCAGACACCGCTATATTCGGTCTGTAGGTAGTGCTGGTGATGGACAGGTCAGAGCCAGAGACTCTGGTGAGAGCAGGCTCTGTCCATCTACTGAGATTAGAGTGGCTGGCACCTGTTGTGCCTCACAGTCTGACATAGTGGATGTGTCTGTGCATGTTGCCCACCTGAACTTATTAACTCCTAAGATTCAGCCTATTGGAAAGCACCACACCTTATTAATACCTTCAGCTTTCTGCTGTAAGCTGTGTAAATAGCTTTTGGTTTCCCTGGCTAGTCTGCTACCTTGAATAGAGTTTTCTGGTTTTACCTCAGCCTGTTTTTTGGATGCTTGTCTGGCCTCATGATTTTGTACATTGTTGACATCTTGGTTTTTACCTAGCTCCCTGACTACAATAAAGGATTTAGAATTTTTCCTGGCCTCCCAGCTTTTGACCTTGCTTGGCTACTATTCCTGCCTCTAGACTGCAGCACATCCATAGGCAGTAATCTCCTGGATCCTCTTGTAAATCCAGATCACTGTAGAGGGCTAAAGGGCATCAGGGTGTCTCTTGGTTCTGTCTAACGGAGCTACTTATTCCTACTCTGTCTGAAATAGACTTTCGTGCTTGTAACTAGGGATGAGCGAGTATGCTTGTCACTACTTGGTACTCGCATGAATATCTCGGTACTCGGGGTACTCGGCGAGCACCGAGCACCGCCGAGATGCTCGGACTCCTCGCAAATAATTATCGATCTGACACAATTACACATCTTCCTTCAGTGGACACAGTGAGCTGGCACCTCACAGAGAGCAGATTGATTGTTAGGGTACCTCTGGGGGCCGCAGCAAGGTGTTGTATGCTGCGACGATTTGAAAAAGCCCACCCTCCCGCCCTTTCCCTGAAACACTAGTTTTATAGCCGGACGTCTGTTTGCAGAGCCTGTCACTAATTGACTTACATTGGCCTCGGTGCTCGGGCTGAGTACATGAGTATCTTGGGATGCTTGGCCCGAGCTTCGAGCACCCGAGCATTTTAGTACTCGCTCATCTCTACTTGTAACCTTGGACAGATGTCACAGAGATGCATTGAGCACTGATGAAATAACATATTACTTTAGTCAGATGTTACGGGCGCAAGTTGTGCTGTGGGCCCAGAGCGACACCAAAAAACTATGAAAACACCCGGATGGTGAGTATAAGACCACGAGCTTTAAATTTGAAGCATCATTCCATTGCTGTAAAAAACAAAACGATGTAGCAGTGCCTTAACAGATCACAAAACACTTAGTATAGCTATAAATCCTTTACATTTCCTAACACAATGCGAGTAAATGAATGTGGCTAGATTTACTTTTATTAATGTTCTGTACAAAATTCTAGAAGTGGATCATATAAGTAAACTTAGCAGTTGGTATCAAACTTAATCTGCCTCTAAAAATTTCCCAGGTGTGATTTTAATGTGGCACATGTAAATAATAATAATAATAAAATATGCAATTTATAGTGTAGTTCCTTTCTGGGGTGTAGTGGGGAGACAATAGAGAGGGGGCGCAGATCTAAGTGTAGAGTAAAAACTGCAATGGCACAGAGTTAGTAGTGGTCCTGTTCACCTTATAGTTGTCTTGGTTTATAGTGTATCAATCCTCAGAGACATCCAGTTGGTTCATTCCATCCTGGCTGGTTGCCTCTGGATCTATCAAGTCTCTAGCCGAAGATTTCATCAACGTAGATGAGTAAGGATGAAAAGATGTGGAAAATACTGTGTCCTCACGTGGAAAACACCCCCTTTTCTGGATATTCCTCCTTAATCATTAATAATAAAATATGTTAATATATCTTCAAATCAATCTTTTAGAGGTTTTCTTCACATATTTAATGTTTTTCACTTACCGGTATATATAATTTCCTCTACTACTTATTCATCTTCAGAGGTTTTCACCAGAAATAATAAATATTTTTCACAATTACCATATAACTTTTATTGGATCCCGTTTCATAGTCCAGTGTCCATGTTTTTGATACTTCTTTGTTAGATCTTCTATTTAACATTTTATCC